>JARACY010002683.1:0-40210 GCA_029255725.1 Scrobipalpa atriplicella
ATAATATATAAGCAGCTTCACATCGCGTCACTTCTCGGTATAAGCTTTGTACGAAAAAGTAACAGGCTGCACCGCGCGATGCTGCGTTAAAGTTCTATATTGTATCACGCTCTTGAAAAGTGCGCGCCGCGTCGCTTCTCGGTGTAAATGTGTGAATTGACCCTAAGGTATGGATGTACAGCTAGCTATAATTACTGATACATAATGAGACAAACACCAATTTAGAAACTTGGTTTTAATCAGCAATAAATTACACATTGCATGAGAAAGTAGGAATGACAATGACACGGCATCCATAGAATAAATCTGGTACGAATAGAGTAAGGAGTTTATATCATTCACCCCTCCTTAGGAAACGTAGTCCTGGAGGTAGCCTGGAGGTCTACGTTCACGTGCAGAGCGTCTTACTTGAGATTCCCTCACTTCTGGATTGGAAGGCGGTTCTGACGAGTCTGCACTTGCGTTAGGCAGCTCGAGCTCCTCCTCATCCGACAAATCATCGTCTAAGGTCTGTGGCAAGGGTGCTAGAGATCTGTTCGAAACCGTTGTTTCCCGTCCATCTGGCAGACGTATAAAAGAATATTCAGGGTTGCTCTGTAATAGCTCAACTTCCTCTACAGTTGGGTCATATTTAGACGTTCTTACGTTTTTCTTCATAAAAACAGGTCCAGGTGAGTGAAGCCAGGTAGGTAGGGATTGACCGTTTATTGAACGACGTGGATGATTGAACATGCGCTCATGTGGGGTTGCATTTGTCCCAGTGCACAAGAGCGACCTAATGGAGTGTAGCGCAGCGGGTAGAGATTTCTCCCAGTTCCCAATGTCATCGTTCTTGGACTTGATATCTAATTGAACCGTACGCCAGAGTGTGCCATTCAGGCGTTCTACCAAGCCGTTCCCTTGGGGATTGTATGGCGTGGTACGGCTACAAGACGTACCGAGAGAGGTTAAAAATTGTTTTAATTCATCTGATAAGAATGAGGTTCCTCTGTCAGTGTGAATATAAGCTGGAGTACCAAATGTTGAAAATAAATCTTTCAGACATCTTATGACTGTTTGGGATGTCATATCTCTGCAAGCATAGGCAAAAGGGAACCTGCTGTACTCGTCGATAATCGTTAAAATGTATCGGTTTTGACTGTTAGAAGGTAAAGGTCCTTTGAAGTCTAAGTTTAGCCTTTCGAACGGAGCAGTTGCCTTTACAAGATGTCCCTGATGGCTAGCGTAACGTGGTTTGATTTCAGCACAAATTTGGCACGCTGCTGTCATTCTTCTGACTTCTTCAACAGAGTATGGCAAATTCTTCGATCTAATCCAGTGAATCATTCGCGTGATTCCCGGGTGACAGAGAGACCGATGAAGTTCGACAAGTTTAGAGATGGCCGACGCTGTGTTGATTTGCATACAAACTCGTGAAAGAGCATCAGCGGCTACATTCTGTTTTCCAGGTCTGTATACAATATCGTATTTAAAACAAGACAATTCAAGGCGCCATCTCTCAATCTTTTCATTCTTAATTTTGTTTGTATGTGTTTGATTAAACATGAACGCAACAGATTGCTGGTCGGTCACTAGTAGGAAGTGTCTCCCGATCAAGAAATGTCTCCATTTACGTAAAGCTTCAACAATAGCACTTGCTTCCTTTTCAATTGTAGGCTGTCGTTTTTCAGAATCGTTAAGAGATCGTGAGAAGAACGCTACTGGGCGCCCTTTTTGTGATAATGTTGCTGCGATTGCGAAGTCCGAGGCGTCGGTTTCAACTGAGAATATCTCGTTGTCGTCTATTCCAGCCAAGGCAGCTTGACAAATATCGTGCTTGAGATTTTTGAAAGAGTTAATGGCTTCTTCAGATAGCGGTAAAGTAGCTTCAATCAAAGGTCTTATTTTGGAAGAGAAATTGTTTACCCACTTAGAGTAGTGAGCGAATAATCCAAGCGATCTTTTCAGCGCGGCACCATTATTTGGAATTGGTAGATTCATCAGTGGTTCTAATCGGGATTTGTCAGGTTTGATAATATTGTTATGAATAGTATAGCCAAGTAAATTGATCGAGTCTGATTCGAAAGTGCATTTGCTAGTGTTCAAAGTGAGTTTATATTTCTTAGCTGCTTCCATGAATTTGGAAAGGTTCGTGTCGTGGTCCTGTTTATCTTTTCCACATATAGTGACATCATCGAGATAAGCATACGTACCTTTTAGGTTTTCAACTTTGATTATGTGCTGTAGCGTCCTCTGGAAGGCTGCCACACCGTTTGTGACACCGAACGGAATTCGGGTAAATTGGTAAAGGTTGCCGCACGCTTCGAAGGCAGTGTATAATTTCTCTTTGGAGAGAATAGGAACTTGGTGGTACGCACTTTTGAGGTCAATTTGGCTGAAAACATTATATTTGGCGACTTGCGTTATGATAGAGTCAATGCTCGGAAGGGGATATGCGTCCAATTCTGTGAACTTATTTACTGTCTGCGAGTAATCAATGACAAGGCGCTTCCGATGTTGGCCTCCTCCTGCAACGAGTACTTGTGCTCGCCAAGGTGAGACACTAGGTTCGATGACATTGTCTTTTAGTAAATTATTTATCTCATTTGTTATGAATTCTTCGTCTTCTTGAGAGTGCCGTCTCGAGCGTATAGCTATAGGCTTAATATTTGGCGTAAGATTAGTGAAGACTGATGCAGGCGGTACAGATGCTTCCATTACGTTACAAACCTTCAAGGGTGGTTTGTCTCCACCGAACTCGACTTCCAACGTTTTGTGCTTAGAAAGAATATCGAGTCCTATGATTACATCAGCACACAGGTTTTGGATAATCAGCAGACGTCGATGTGGATGCTTATGTTCACCAATTTGTATGTTTGCGTAACATAGCCCTTCTGCGTGTGAGATGTTGTCTCGGGTTGCTAAGGTTACAGGTTCTTCGCAGGGATCGATTTTAACGTTCATGGTTAGTGCAAGGTTTTTGTCAATAAAGCTGTCAGTACTTCCCGAATCAAGTAAAGCATGGGCGCATAGGCCATTTACAGTAATATTAACGGTCGTCTTCTTTAGACCCGTTGGAGCGGCGGCACAGATAGTTGATAAGTACGGGGTATCGTTTTCTGTCGTTATAGCGTTTGCAGTACGTGTGGTGCTACGACAGACGTTGGCAAAATGTCCTTTCTTTGAGCATAACTGGCAATCAGCATTTTTAGCGGGGCAGTTAATCCTTGGGTGTATGTTACCTCCGCAGAAAAAGCAACGTCGGCCACTTTGTACTGTGGCATTACGTTTCGAATGTGATTTATTTTGGAGATTTGTGGTGGCTAAATTTTGTTGCATTATAGCTTCGGTTCCAGGAATCGCGTTGAGAGTAGGAAACGATGTGGAAGGGCTGGATACTGTGAGTAGATTTGAAGTGTTCTCCGCAGCTTCTAAGGACGTAGCTAAACCCAAGGTTTCTTCGAAGGACATGATTGACTTCTCTAGTAGCCTTTCTTTAATTTTAGAGGAAATTATACCGGCAATAAATACTCCGCGCACTGTTTCGTTCTGATGTTCATTGGCAGTAACATCTTTGAACAGGCAGTCACGAGCGAGTATATTAAGGACTCTCGAATACTCAGATAACGATTCGCCCGGTTGTTGCTTTCTTGTAGTCAAGCGATGACGAGCTAGGATAATGTTCTGCCTTTTTTCATACGTAGCGTTGAGTGTAGCAATGGCTTCGGTGTACTTAGTGCAGCCGCGGATGTAGTTGTATATTGCTGGCGAGATATGATTCACAAGAAGTTGGTACTTAAGCGTGTCGTCTTCCGGTGCGCTTTCCAGGGCGATAAAGTTTTCAAAAGTGTACTTCCAGTGGGACCACTTCAGGTCTGAGCCAGTTATGGAAGGTTCTATGTCAAACCGTTCAGGCCGCAGAAACCGTGACATTTTTGAGGCTGAGGGTTTTTCTTTTTCGACAGACATTTCACTTTTTTTTTTTTGTCAGAGATGTAGACAAAAATTATTGCTGATTAAATTGATACATAATTAGACAAACACCAATTTAGAAACTTGGTTTTAATCAGCAATAAATTACACATTGCATGAGAAAGTAGGAATGACAATGACACGGCATCCATAGAATAAATCTGGTACGAATAGAGTAAGGAGTTTATATCAATTACTGATTTAAAAAACGACATGTTTTGTATCAAAAATATTTTATGTCTGATTTATTTAATGTCATATCCCACTACATGACCAAAATTACAAAGAAAATAAAACTAAGTGTTACCAAACTGTTCCCCAATAAATTATTGTGCTGAGTGTACAAACTTTAATGAGGTTTTGTTTTAGTTCCTGAATTTTGCTAATTGACTAAGTGCTATTTGTTAAACAAATATTGTAATTATTAGTTTTGAATTCGTATTGCCAATTTAGTATATGGTTTGAAAATTTATTTTAATGAACCATTGAACATTTTTTTATATAAATGAATGAATGATGATCAGAGGGAAAATAAAATATATGACATTATGTCAAATGTCACCTGTCTGTCTCTCCTTATCTGAAAGTTTTTGGCTTGGATAAAAATATTCAAATTACAGTTTGCTTCTTTTCTGAAATGGGTTTTAGTTTATTGTAATTTAGCCAAGATACTTTCTACCCCTACTATCAGCTTGCAGAACTTTTTCCTACATTGAAGATATTTAATTTTATTCGTGTGTTGACGCTCTGCCCAACCCATTAGCGATTGCAAACGTGACTATTATGTAAGGACCTATAAACATAGGCACAATTTAATCATTGCATTTCTTTTTAAGTAAACCGTCCCCACAGTGTCGCAAAAACAGCTTGTACCCTTGATCCCAAGATCATAATAGGCCGTAACATTATATTTTATAAGTCTCTCAGGAACACGTGTGCCGTTTTTTTCCCAATTTTTTTCGACACTTTATCGGGGTAAGCGGGTACGACAATTTATAACGATATACTTACGTGTTAGGCTTTTCAAAGAAAAAAAAAGAAACGCTCTGATTTGATGTTATACCTCGATTTGGCGTAGGTATGAATAAATTGTGTTTAGCGATCGCTATAGCAACTAAATATCCTAAAAAATAACTTTCTGTTTTTTGTTTGTTATTTATGGTATTATCAATTATTTCTGATCTTAAACCTTAATTTTTGGATTCAGGTTCAATTTTGAAATTATTTTTATAAAGAGCTTAAATTCTGAAACCAAAGGCGGAAAGCTAGTTTTTAGATATAAAGTCAAGTAACTCTTTACATTTTTCCTTTTAAGCTCAAAGCAGTCTCATTACGAACACAAGAGGTCTGGTTGTAGCGGCGGCCAAAGAATAGAAACAACTTGATTTTGGAGATGGACTGAAGAGATTCAAACCCAACTCAGTAACACTTTAACAGACGTAATCCGTTGAGTGAAAAAAGGTTTCGCCCATAAAGAAAAACCCACTGGCGATGCTCTGGGGAGGCCTAATAAATAGTACCTAAGTGCAAAAAGATATTCAACCTTGGCACAAGAGCTGAAAAAGGTATGAATTCTTTTCGAAAGCAAGTAAAGGATACGAGCTGGCTAAGCGCATTATGTGTAATCGACAGATCGGATCAATACCGAGAAAGAAAGGGGAAAGAAAAGAGGGTCGTATATACAATAAAGATTTGAAATATGACCACTTTTGGTGGAACAGATAAGATAGGTAAAATTCACGCGCCCATTTCGCCCTTGCACGTACGTGGGGTGAATGAGGATTGGTCGAAATTACCTCCTTTCACGCCAGATTATATTTTTGCTAACTAATTTGAAAGCCTCATATTAATATTTCAAAGCGGAATGGGTTTGAAAAATGTGGATAAGGTTAATCGTTCCATCATTTAATCAGAGTACGTGATGTGTTTATAAAACTCGACTAAGTTGTTTCACGTTTCCCATAGATTAGAAATCTATACTATTTTATAAAAAGGAAACATTTGTACCTACGTATTTTTGAATTTATGTTTGTTACGAAGAAACATAAAAGCTACTGATCCGATTTCAAAAATACTTACTCCATCAGAAAGTCTACGTTTACCTTGAGTAATTAAGCTACTTTTTATCGTGGGAAAATATCTGATTCCTACGGGAAATCTCATTGAACCGCGGGTAAAACTGCGGTTCAAAAAGCTAGTAGGTATATTATATTTTACCCCTAGTTAGATAATTTGTCTGATCTTACTGTAAATCTATCAAATACCCCAGACTGCATAGGGACATTTTACCTCCTATAAACCAGGATCCGCATTGCGTTATCTGCATTCGGGTGACCTCTTTTAATAAATTCTTTTGTCACATTAAAATATTGTGGTGACAAAATTTTGATGTATAATTTGTTGGATAACAGATTTAATATTCTCAGTGATTTTATAGGATATCTGGGACCCGTGTGTACCTATCTGTGACACTTAGTGGTCGTTATATAAACCTTGTTGGAGTCGTATTAGCTGTTATAATAGTTTAAAAAACTCTGACACCAGGGTTTATGTACTCGAAACCCTCTCGATAAGAAGAAGAGGAAGACTTATAGGATCTAATTTATTCGCAATTTTCTCCGAAAACCCATGAGAAATCTTCATTCATTAACTTAATTAGGGCAGTGTCTTTCCGGTTTTGTACGTTTCTAATTATTTCAAATTTCATTCTAATTAAGTTGATTGTGTCATTAACAAAAAAAACTAGAAGTAGAAAATCTTGATTTCAGAAGCTATTGATAAAAAACCCATTACTTACCTACTTGTATTTATATTTGACAGATAAAATAAAACTTTTGCTAATATTTATCACACATTTTTTTTTCTTTTAGTGCTGGTTTGAAGTTATTTTATTTTATCAAAGGAGTAGGTACTATATTATACTATACTTATTAAGGTATTATATTCACTCGTATTCATTATGCTCTTAATTATAACTTAATAATTTATCTCTGTGTAAAGTTATTCGACAGTTTCCTTAGTTTTGGATCGTTTAATAACATAGAGTATCATGTTACAATAAAGGAATGCGATGTGTTCGGCAATCAGTATAGATCAAAGAACAAAAGGGAGAGGATTCAATTTTATCGGTAATTGCATCACTTTTCTCAGCTCCACCATTAACGTAACCTCTCTAATCCGGTTTTTACCGGTCCGTACCGGATATTGGCGGGAGTAACGGTCCACTTTACCGAATCTATTGAATGGGCCTCTTGGACACTAACTACTCGTTTTCGAGTTTCTAACCCGTTTAACGGCTTTTAATAGATTGGGAGCTCGATGTATTCGAGCAATTTATTTCGTTCTGTTTTTGTTTTCGCTCGGCCGTAATGGGGAGTTAGGTTGCGACGTGATACTTTTAGCCGGGTTGGTCTAGAGATCATTTACTTAGGTAGAGTTTACAAGCTATTAATAATAGGTGAAGAGTAACAATAAAAATATTGAATAGAGAAATATCACCTATATTCAATATAATTACATGATATCTCAACACACGAAATAACGACGAACGAAATTTCGAATGACTTTGGCATGTTGTCAAATAGATCATGCATAATATAATAAACAGGGCTGTGTTAATTCCATAAATTTGCTTAATCTGCTTCAGTAATGTACCAAATCTAGAAAAAAATTAGGTACTGATTTTAGCGAAATGCTGGGAAAAGAAAACTGCAGAGTTCTATGCTTTATTATCGCTACCATTATAAAATAGTTATGTAAATAATTTTCATTTCACTCAAATCATTTATGTGTTATGTCATGCACACATTTTTGCAGCAATTTACTACGACAAACTTCATGTAATAATCCTGTACTGAGTTTCATTTTGTTGCACCAAAACACGCAGAGAATGGCTGGGCAGTAAATTTTACACAACGGCAAACTAACTTGTAATAACGAAGCTAGAATACTGGCAGGTGCAAATGTTGGACACTTGTGTGTACTAAGGTCAAATGTTTTTATTTTTTTCGTAAATGTTACACAAGTAAGTAAAGCAACTTTATTTTAAATGGAAGCGACTATTAAACTATTCATGCGTTCAACTCAACATTAATTCATAAAAATATAAACTTCGTATGGTTGCTATGGAGAAACTAAAAAATATCTGGTCGATATTCATATAATCACTGTATGCTACGTTTATCAGGCTCATCGGGTCGATCGACTCGAATCCCATAGTTCAAGGAGATTAAGAAGTTAATCAGACTAACATAGGTATTATTTTTTTTAAAGAAATTAGATGGTCACAACATACCTTTTCCTATTGATGTTAGATTAAAAATATCTATTCTGTAATTCTTATTCATGGTAAATAGTAACACAATTATTTTTATTAAGTTAATCTATTCTTTAATTTTATTAGACGGCGGGCTTTTTTAATAAATTGTGTTCTAGAGGTCTTTGGCTTAATCAATAAATGAAGATAAAATACTTAGTCCCATTGCAACTAATATTAGTGAGAGAAATCACTGAAAGTTAATATTATTTTATTGCAAAAAAAACGATTAGGCATTCAATACAGGCTCTCTAAGGACTCGTTAATTTATTTAACAAAGTACCTACAGTGTTAAACCTTACTACAAGTTAAGGCTACATAGAGATGATTTTTTTAAATATACCTACATAAATTTGAAGATTTTACCTACCTACTTGCGGGGAATTTTCTTTTTATCTCTATTTGAAAACTCGTGTCCTACAAATACAGCTGTAAAACTTATTGTAAAATTATGCCAATAAAATGTGTCAAAAATTGTGCTTTCAGAGAAATCTATAGGTAATGCTGATACTGCTGGAGCAAATTTCTGCACAATGCTCATCTCACGTACCTACTTATGCGAAAAGAAACTGGTACGAAAAAATATGATTGAAATAGTTTAACATAATTGTAGAAATTAGTTCAAATTTGCGAGGATTAGTTCAAAATGTGAAACATAAAGCAATAATTTTTTTGTGACGCATGTTACGCACCAAACTGCCCCTGGCCATTTGTAATTAAGAAAGTAGGGTAGTAGTTTATAGTGCATCTATAATTTACATTTAAATACGTTCTCAGTGAACGGTGCACATAAAATAAACTAATGACTCTGGTTTTCACTGCACCTGTATTTAGGTCCTGGATGCGATTCTATTTGTTTTCAAAGTGTATTTACTAATTTAATTCCTTAAATTATAACTTATATTTTTTAACCAAAATTTTACTTTAAAACATTACACAAAATATATCAAACTTACGTAATTCACTGCAAAACTAAAACACGCAGTAAAATTGATTTAATTTGACAAACATCAAACAGGCAGACGCGTAAGTAATGTTAAAAGTTAAATGTAATTTCGTTAAATAAAATGAAATAAAATAAATCATGTCAGATTTCTTGTCTATTACAGATGGTTAATATGCGTGGTTAATATGGTTAATATACACTAGCGTTTTTTGGGGACGATCACTAACAACAAAAAAAAAACACAGAAAAAGAAGACGGAAAAATTCAAAATGTCTATGAAAATAAATATCATAAAATCATCAAATTTAGATCTAAATAAGTAAGAAACATTATGGAGGAACGCATATACAGGAATTTAAATTCAGTGTAAAGTGATGTATTACTTTTATTACTACGTTTATTATGAAGTACTATACACTACATTGCGTTAGTAGAATATATTCTGGGTCAGAGATAGTACCGCAGAGGCATCTATCTTGCAACATAGTCTGACTCTGGATTCCGTACATTTGATGCAGGAAATATGTTGAGAATTAGATATTGGCGTTTCAGTTGGTTTATATAATCCAAAATATGTTTAACATGTATGAGCTTTGAGGTTGTGATTTTGCTGTGTGCCACATGATGAAGCAAGTGTGTCTTGGAGAAACTCTCCTGGCATTTTTGAAAATTGTCTGTGTTAACTTTTTATTTTAGATAGTTTTTTATAGTGTGGGATATCAAATGAAAAGCAGTTTCTAAAAATATAATACTATACTATTTCTTGCTATGTATTAGTTACTTACCTTATCTTTTAAAATAAAATAAATATTTACTGCTTTGTGTTTACCTAGTGCAACATTTTTATCAGTCTGCACACAAGATGCTCTTTGCCAAACGTTGTCTCATATATTTTTCCACGTATTCCACATAATACCATATTATATTTTGCCATATACAAATAGGTACACGATCCAATCTAGAAACTTCCCGCATCGTATCAACTAGCAGCAACGAACAACATTATCGATACCTTATGAAACCGAATCAGAAAAGGAAGAAAACGCTTATTCATAGCATCCCTATTGGGAGCTATTTCTCACGGAAAAAATATTCGCTAATAAATGTGGAGGTGAGAGCGAGGTCACTGGGTATAATAAAATGTTTTATTTAGACGAGAATAACAATGCGTAACGGTGCGTGATAAATTTGTTCTGGCGTTATTTTTGCGATAACAGGTAAATTTGAAAGTGTTGATGAATAATTATTTAAAAAATTATTTGACAACACAGCACTTTTGTTGCAATTAAGATAGTAGTATTTTGTCCTGAATGTTAAACCATGCAAATTGTATGCAATTTAATTACTGAAATGAAAAATTACGCTGCAATCGTCAAAATAGGTAGTCTGTAAAATCAAAAACTGTGAAATGCAAAGACGTGCATTACGCATTGTTTTTTTTTCTCTACAATTTCATTATTTAAGAGAAACTGATATTTTCTACTTCTTTCCATGGCCAACAGAAACTGCAGTCCACTTTATTTCTATGACATTTTCCTTTAAAGTGCAGAAGCTCAATCAACAATGTAAACACAGTACGCCCGGCAAATAAAACTATCAGTGTTGAAAATCACAATCTCGGTTACGCTGTTGGCAATAAAAAAGTAATAGACTTTTTATGTCCTTCTGCCAAGAGCAAGAAAGCAAATTAAAATGGCTTATGTCATGGTAATTTGACCTGAATTTCTATCTGCTCGTTGTTTTGGAAGAAAATGCGATATAAATAGTTGCGCAGTTCAGAAAGGCTTGCAAGTTTTTAATGATGATACGAATTCGGAAAAAATGGACTGAGAGCTGCGTATAAAGTATATATTCAGTGCACTTTTCAAGAGCGAGATACGATCTAGACCTTTATTTCCTATGAAAAAAGATCTCCAACAATTCTGAAATTAAAAAAAAAATACTAAAAATACATAATACCTACATAAATTTCTGCGCCGCGAGCCTGGTAGCAATTTCAATCAGCCCTCCGGTTTAAAGTAAACCTTACTATTTACAAGATATTACATATATTTTGTACTACTAATTCAAAGATGAATTTATGTTATTTATATTAATCGAAAAAATAATTTTATTTTCAAACCTTGGCAAAAATAATTAAGAACGACACCAACACATTTATCAGCGGGTTCTTATTTATTTAAAGCTTTTATTTAACTTGCACTAAACTAACTAACTAACTATGTGTGTTCGGGTGGAATCTTGCAACTCAATTTTGAAGCAGTTATCTTCAACCGATTGAGCTGAAATTTTGCACACTTATGTTAGTCCGGTGACAATGCAATATTATGATATCATCAAGCTGATCTCGTGATGGAGTTGACAGATATTCACTGGATCTCCCTCATGGAAAGTGATAAGATATCTAAATTTAGGCTCATTATATTTGTTGTCTTGAGCAGTTTCCATTACACATGATGACCAGGGTCTAATGATGAAGCCGACAGGTAGCCGTCGGAACTGCCACGTCCGAAGTGCTAAGATAGCCGAGTTCGGGCTCATTATATTTGTTGTCTTAAGCAGTTTCTATTACACATGATGACCAGGGTCAAATGATGAAGCCGACAGGTAGCCGTCGGAACTGCCTCGTCGGAAGTGCTAAAATAGCCGAGTTTGGGCTCATTATATTTATTGTCTTGAGCAGTTTCTATTGCACATGATGACGAGAGTCTAATGATGAAGACGACTGATAGCCATCGGAACTACCTCGTCGAAAGTGCTAAGATAGTCGAGTTTTGGCTCATTATATTTGTTTTCTTGAGCAAATTCTATAACACATAATGACGAGGGTCTAATGATGAAGCCGAAAGATAGCCTTCGGAACCGCTTCGTCGAAAGTACTACGATAGCCGAGTGTGGGCTCATTATATTTGTTGTCTTGAGCAGTTTCTATTATACATTATGACGAGCTTGCCCCTCACAGAAAAAAAAAATTAAAAGAGTTCGCCAAAAGACTTCAAAGTTATTGCCCCTATGGTGCATCTCTTTTGGGGTGGTGAGAGGGGTTAACCACCCTCATAAAAGGAGAAAAGTTAAAACGTGTCTTAAAAGTACTCAACGTAGCGGGACTGGGGGGTTGAGGGGGGCTTGCCCTTGCCCCCCTCACAGGAAAACAATTATTTAGAATAGTTTTTGAAGTCATTACCGCTATGGCGCATCTCGACTCGACTACCCCAGTCCCCATGTCGGCTTGCCTCTACACAGAAAGAGAAAAGTTTAAATGTGTTTTTAAAGTAGTCAACGTAGCTAGGTGGAGGGGTTGAGACAGAAAAAGATAAAATCAAAATCGTTTTTAAAGTCGTTGCCGCTATGCTGCATCTTGATTGAGCAGAGCTTGCCCCCTCAGAAAATAAAAAATATTTAAAGCAGTTTTTGAAGTTGTTACCGCTTCGATGCATCTCGACTTGCCCCTGACAGAAAAAGAAAAGTTGAAATGTTTTTGATATTTTACCGCTACAATGCATCTCGACTGGGGGGATGGAAGAGGTCGCATCCGCTCCCTCACAGAAAAAGAAAAGTTTTAATCTGTTTTAAATAATTAATTCACATGTGTTTTTGAAATAGGTAGTTGTTGTGTGACTAAAATGTAAAAAATAAATTATAAGTAAAAAAACTTTTTAAAACAAGCTTTTATCTTAAATGCGCTAAAAAGAATAAAATAAAATTTTCCTTTAAAACTTTTACTATCAATTTACAACGTCATTACATAATTTTTATAATATAAAAGCTTGTCGCAAGATTGCTTAAAACTTGTGTAGATAAACAAACAAATCACATACTTAACCTCATAACCTGTGTTAAATCTCGCGACAAGCTTTTATATTATAAAAATTATGTAATGACGTTGTAAATTGATAGTAAAAGTTTTAAAGGAAAATTTTATTTTATTCTTTTTAGCGCATTTAAGATAAAAGCTTGTTTTAAAAAGTTTTTTTACTTATAATTTATTTTGTTAGTCTGTTTTATCAAAAATCGCAGTGGTAACGAATTGTTCGGGTTCAATATTTGCGCTCAAGAAAAATCTTAATTGAAACAGGAACGATTGATTCATAGTCACGTCAAAAGGTGTTTCCTTAACCTTTTGATATTGCCGAAAATATATCTTTTGTGTTGTGAGGCGTTGGAAATTCAACGGGTTTTAGTTTATTCATATTTTCGTTCAGATGAAACCTTCTATAAATAGCAGATCAGTCTATTCTTTACAATGAATCGTTGTAACTGATCTACGAAAAAAAAAACACTTTCTTATTTCTTCTTTTAGATATACAACGTATAACCGAAAGGGTATATGCATCGAGAAAGGTGTGAATCTACCCATGAAACTGAACAACTTTCCCTAAGAAACATAGGTCGAAAAACGAAAAAGAAAAATTGACCTTCCATACAAAATGCATCAGCTGACTGCACATTTAGTATGGGAAGTCATTTTCTTTTTTCGTATTTCGACCTATGTTCCTTAGGGAAAGTTGTTCAGTTTCATGAGTGGATTCACACATTTCACGATGCATATATTATACCCCTTCTGTTACATGTTGTATATCTACTTTGTTTTTTCTTAACAATCACCTATTATTATGGAACTCTTTGACAGTGTTTTATTGTTAAAACATTGGCTATATTAATCCACTCGGTGGTAGAAAAATAATCTCTTGAGACAGATGTGAAAAAGAACAATATAAATATAAATCTGATCTATTTAAAATATTTTAGAAAAAAAAAATTAAATTCAATCGTTGTAAATAACCAAATAATTACAATTATATTTTAACGTACATCAAACCTAGGTTTATAAGGTCCATCAAACCTAACAAACTTTTCACAAATCCCTTTCATTTTGGTAGCGAATACAAAATTCAGTTGGAGATACAAAAACCGCCGGCTACTAAATCTGTAAAGCCTAAAATCAGGAGCACGAAACTTTTATTATGTGCCACATCGGTTGCGGCTTAGACTAGGAGACGAGTACACAAACAAATTACAAAATTTTATTTAATAAAATCACAATTGTAAATCTATTCCTGCTGTAATTTATTTGCTTTACATGTCCGTCCGTTTGCAAGGGTGTATTTTACTTATTAAAAATAACGGAATAAATGAACCAAAACAGCTTTATCTTTGACGTGGTTTACTTACCTTGTTGGAATTTTGAATAGGCAATGTTGTTATTGATTTTATATTTTAATTTTTATATATACAATCAATCACAATAGTTTGAGTATACCCTTTGGAATTGTCTGAATAGGACTTAAAATATTAAAAAGTAGTATAGTAACAAAAGCTCTTGTACAATTACTATTCTCATTAACAGAAAGTAGTGAGCTGATAATGCCCGAGGGCTCTAGTTTTCAAACATGGTCGTCGTATTCTGAGTTTCAAACATATTTGCTAAGAGGCTTAAATATTTTGTATCAGTAAACAATGTTTGTAACTGTGCTGTTACAAAATAATATGTAGGTATTTCTTCTTCTGTCGTGTGAGTTTCGAGTCGATCGACCCTGGGTAGGTACTAGAGGCTATGTACTAATTTAATTACATAGCAAAGTACCTAAGTATTTTATTAATACTTATCTAAATTTATTTTTAAAATCTTTTACTCTTTTAAAAATAATTTGAGTAATAAGAAAACTCATTAATCCATAGGAATGAACACCAAAAGGAAAATAGAAGCACTTTTGGAATGTCAAAACGAAATTCGATCGTCACTAAGCTGTAACAAGATTTCAAGATTAATTCTTCTTGTGATTGACGTGATTGGTAAAGGGACTTGTAATGTAATTTCGAGATTTAAAACTAAAACTGTGACGTAAACCGACAAGTTTATTTTTCTATACTTAAATTTTAAATATTTATAAGACCCAACATCTTTTCAGTATACTTTATTGCATCAACTTCATCAGCTGATGCAAGATGACAAAGTACAAACTGGTTTGTATCTGCCTTCATATTATTTTATTATTACTGGTCAGTGGTCAACAGCTGGGCATGTAAGCAAAAATAAACTATGTTACGTAGGCCAGTCACTCACTCGCCATTGCTTGCAACTTTGTACCTATACCAGAGTATAATAAATAGTACTAGCGTACCTATATCTATACCTAGAGTAAAATGCATCAGAACAGCTTTCACCTAATAGTTCAGGCCTAACCTTCGACCACATTGGACACTCCAATCGGCTTTAACTTAATTCACAAGGAGCTTTGAGAACAGAGCAATATTGCCGTAAGCCACTTGCTTATAGCAAAACTAGAGGAAATAGAAAGTGAAAGTAATAACAGCATGGAAGACTCTGGGGGTCTATTCAGCTCTGGCGCGTCGAGCGCCTTATCTTGACTTTGACAGAACTTTGTATGGAAGACGTCGTCACTCGACGCTGTCAAATTTTTCGCTTTGTTTGTAAACAAACAGATGTCAAGTTGCGTATGATAAGGTACGACCACGCTTTAAATTCGCGTGGTGAAAAAAGGAACTTACGCTGCCACCTTTAGATTTGACATTGATTTGATAGTTCTCCTTGTACTGCTGCGCCTCCGCCCACGTTCATTGAGAACCGTATCAAACTGTGATTTTTTGTTCCTTTCTACAATTTATTTTTTATTAAATTCGTTTTTTGTCTATGATATCGGTAATTTGGTGATAATTTGACAACCCAAAATTGTATTATTTACCTTTATTTTTGACAAGCATTCGACAACGAGCCAGGCGACAATTAGGTGCCTTTGCAAAGGCGAATGGGTCAAAATTATGTATTAAAAGTATTATTATTACTTTATTTCTTCTATCATATATCATCTATAGGTTATCATTGATATTATGGGTAAAATGCACCACTTTACACAAAGTGGTTTAGACGCTACGCCCACTTGCAAAATTCTCTAGCCTTTACACGAAATTAGGTGCCGTCGCAAAGGCGAATGGGTCAAAATTATGTATTAAAAGTATTATTATTACTTTATTTCTTCTATTATATATCATCTATAGGTTATCATTGATATTATGGGTAAAATGCACTACTTTACACAAAGTGGTTTACACGCTACGCCCACTTGCAAAATTCTCTAGCTTTTACACGAAATTAGGTGCCGTCGCAAAGGCGAATGGGTCATAATTATGAATTAAAAGTATTATTATTTCTATATTTTTCCTATAATATATGATCTATAGGTTATCATTGATATTATGGGAAAAATACACCATTTAACACAAAGTGGTTTAGGACGCTACGCCCACTTGCAAAATGGTCTAGCTTTTACACAACTACTTAGTAGGCACATTATGTATGATTAATAACATAATGAAAAACACCACCCTCCCAACTAGAATTAGGCGCCAAATATCATCAAACAAATATTTTTTATTTTATTTTATTTTTTAATATGAGCCACTATAAGTCCATTTCAGGACATGGGCCTCTCTTGTTGGAGGATAATTGCCTTTCTCGTGACGCTTGGCAGGTGAGTTGCTGCTGTCCAGATCCATTTTATAAATTTAATTGTCGGCCTTTACGGCATCCGCGGGAAGAGATGGAGAGATGCTATTCTAATCTGGTATTTGACGCAAAATTACTTGCTGTACCCCGATCCACCGTCAACTCTTCTGTCATCACTGGTCTGTCTAATGGTCAGAGTCTGAACCTTTTGCCCCTGATCTAGAAATCGCAGAAAGCTGCCAGCGTGCTGGGCACCATGCCACAGCAGGACGCTCTGGAGGCCATTTATTACCTTTAATTAGTTTTAATTAAGTCATTTTTGTAAATATCCCATGTTGTAAATAACACATTTTTGAACGTTAAAAAAAAAGTTGTGATTTATCATTATCATGTAAGGCTGACCCTTGAGTACTTAGTTAAGACAATACAGGCTGAATCACCTAACAGCTGCCAAAAAAGATAAATCTGTGCTTCGGAGGGCACGGTAATCCGTCGGTTTGGTCTCGTTTGCTAACACGAAATTATGTGAATGTAATAAAATTAAATTACTGCTTTTTAAATATAATTTATTACACCGAGATTCATCGGATTTTATAGATTTTCTATTTTATTACGAAACTGAACAACTTTAAAACATATTTGGATACAAATGATGTCAGGGGTTCTAAGTTTTGGGGTACTGACCTATTTTTTGCATATTTGGACCTATGTATGTTCTCTGGGGATAGTTGTTCAGTTTCATGAGTAGCTACGTTGAGTTGATTCACATCACATCCTCAAATATGGTCAGCCAATCATTGTTTGAGTGAATTATTTATGTTAATCACACTAACCAGTGGTAAATTATGTATTAGTGTCCAGGTGAAACTAAATCAACGTTATGGATTTAATGATAATAAAATAAAACTGAAAATATTTTGATCATTTATTGCAAGAAAAATATAATTTTCACTCGCACGCACTACAATTAAGCTGTTAGTACACGTACGTACACTTAACTACCTATCACAATTATTCTCTCCGAGGCCGTGCTCAATGTGCAAATCTGCTCTAAATATAATAGTTACAGATATTTGGTTCCACTTAGATTTTTGGGCCGATTTGGGGACGTCGATAAAAAGGATCATGCAAGGGTCGGAGTACTAGTTTGCTTTGATCAGCAGAGACTCCTGCTTCCTAAAATGGGCCGGGAGTCTGTGCCCTAAAATAAACTACCGCTGATTATTATGCGGTGGGATGAGTTTCATGGAAATGTTCGCACATCGAAATTGTCTGTATGTTGGATTTCTCTTTTTCTTCTTCTTAGTCTTTTACTCTTGGCAGAGTGGTCGTGGCCGGGAATTGGCAGGATTCTGTGTAGCCTGTCTAACGATGCATTGGCATCTAGTCCTATTACTGGCTTCGTGCGAACATTCGGTAATGGTATTCTTGATCACAGATTTTATCTGATCCGTCCATCTAGTTGGTGAGCGGCTGCGAGGCATTTTCCCCTCCACTTTTCCCTGCACCACCAGCAGTTCTATGGGGAGTTCTCGTTGCGCGTTATGTGACTGAAGAATTTTGGGATTCGTTGGTAAACTGTGTAAATTCTACAGTGTAGAAAACAGTTGATTTCTAGATGTTTATTTCTAAATAATATACAGAAAATCTAATTTTTTAACTTGACTGACTGACTGACAATTAAGCTGACACTATAGACTAGCATAAAATGACAGGAGGTTCCGGAGGTCACATGGTTCTAAAGGTTTTAAAATAAGGGTTTATGTGCAAATAAATTTGCAATCAATCATTATCAATCTGTCTTGGAGCTTTTGGGTAAAAAATCAAAATACATATAGTTCGAGCCCCGGAGCTTCCAGTATTATGGAGTAGAGTGCGTGAGATATATGTTGAACCATTTCTACAAAAAAAAATGTTCAGAGTGCTTATGCTTAGGCAGAAAACATAGTAAAAGTTCCAATATGTAGGAGGCTGGAAGACCAGGCGGGGGGCCCAAATCTAAAATCTTACTGAATGATTAACGAACTCATCAACGCAGATCCTAAAGCTAGAATCATGAAACGAATATGCCAAGTTAGACGAAAACGACACCCACCGACTGACACATATAGGGATTGTCAAAATAGAACTGGTACTTCCCGTTAACCTATAAAGCTGAAAATTAGCAAGTGAATCAGGTTTTGTATGCAGATAAAGGAAACATTATTAAAACTTGAATAATCGAAGGTTCGGAGTACCTGGTGAGGTGAGTTAGCCTAAGAGCCCAGCTAAACAATAAAAGACACGAAAAATTAGTCATGTAACTAGCACTGTGCGAAATATTTTGCTTTTAACATAAAGTGCAGTTTTATGTTAAAAACTATTCAGCGCGAGAATCGCACGGCATGCCGGCGGCGATAATGCTGGCGGCATGACCGGCGACAATATGCTGGCGGCACAGTGTGTTAGAGTAAAGGCCTTACGATGCAACGTTTTCTAGTTAGGTGCCTACCAGGAATTAAAGATTTTTGTCTTCGCTGGTAACTCGGGAAAAGCACGTAAAGCTTGTTTTTCTTTCCATGCTGGACCGAGAGTAAAGTTTGCATACTAAAAAAAAACATAGAATGCGCTAGCTGCATCGCCTCCCGGGCAGACTATAAAAGCATGCAAGGGCTGAAGTATAATATTGTAATTTAGGCGATGGGCTGAGAATATAGAAGACGGACAAGGAGAGCCGACCCCAGATAATGGGAATAAAGAAGCTGACAACATGTCATTGTAATATACAGATTTATCTTAAACAAACCTCAAACATACGTAGAGGAACGAGAAACGACCTTTGTTTGGGTCGTTAACACTCTGTCTACCCCATTAGAGATACAGACGTGATAGTATGTATGTATTATCTTACCTATTCACTTACTACTTTTCAAGGCTTATGATCGAAAACTTGGCATTTTTTTACGTCCAATTATTTTCAGAGTAAACATCAATCAATCAATCTCATTAAACCTTAGCATTAAACATTATCAATCGGAAGTAGGTTTATTTATAAGTCTATAGTAGTCTATGATCGCTTATCTTGCTTCACTTTCACACTGTATTTGACGGGACCCATCAAGTTTATGACGAACGGCGTTCGACTCGACGGGGCGAGGCGAGCGTTTTCGAGTAGAATAGACGCCCTGTTCACATTTTCTGATTCGATTTGTGAGGTCATATAAAATGATTGTGTGTATTCGCTTTGACTTCTATTCATATAAAATTTTCAATTCAATAAGTTTCAATAAAAGTCGTTCTTTCTTTTTCTTCAAAATTACAATTTTCAGTTGTATCTTCTTTTTCCCATGAGTTTAAGGCAGTAATAATTTTAAATTGTCCCGAATTTTCAAAAGAATAACGCAAATGAATTTGAAAGAGATTTAAAAATATTTTCGACAACCTACATTATATTTAGCAAAGCTCGTACATATTTGAAATTAAATACCTTCCTTAGAGTCTAGTTTTTATTTTGATCGCAATATGTTTTTGCCAATAAATTTATCTAGAGCTATGAAATTGGCTTTGAAATCTTATACCTAAATTAATGTTTTCGAGGCAACGTATAGAGGTATTCAAAATTAAAGTCTTTCGTAAAAGGAGACTGGCAAAACATCGGTCTATGTAGGTAATATAAATAGCTTTAGCAGAAAACAAGGTTCAAAAAGGGTGAAATCATTTTCCGGTCTCTTTTCTATCGTATCACCTGACATGTTCGCATCCTTTCTCCCTTGTGTTCCTTTACAAATTTCATTGTTCACGTTCGCTTCTATAAACGAGTTACCTAGTCGCTGACTTCCAAAGCGTCAGCTTCAACAAAACATTGACATTACCTTTAAAAATTATTACTTTAGCCAAAAAAGTACTTACGACGAACATTGAGTGATGGGTTGACATTTATTTCGTAAATACATCAGTCTCCATTGTTGGCTTCCTTTATGAAGAAAGATAAAATATTTTCTTGAGTGAGTCGGAAGGCATTGTAAGGAAAATGTCGTGGAGGGGAAGGTTTTCCATAAGAACATGGGGTGTAAGGAAAAAGAATTTTGCTAGGAACTTTTAGCATCGCGAGTTTCTTAAGTATCGTTATACGCTCGAAACCAAATTATAAACTTGACCTGATTTGTGCTCGAGGCCCTTATGTTACATTTTGAATAAGTTGAGTTCGTACCTTGCATGAATAACTAGAGGCTATTTATAATTTTGAATGATATAAGCAATTTGGACCGGCGGCCAGTATTTTTTAAGAAGTATATTTTTTTTTCTGTTATGTTTTAAGATTCAAATTTTCACGCTCCTAAAGCACTGTATAGTTGCACAAGGTGTCTTTAATTCTACGGAGCGCTGTTTTCACATGCATTTGACCACCTTAAATACTGGTATAGGTAGTTACAACGAAACGCAAAATTTGGTAATTTATGTTAAAGTACTCATACAAAAATTTCTCACTTTCCATTTTTTTAAAAACCAAGTGATATTTAATAAAACTATTTTTTAACGGATTTAAGTTGTGTTTATTTAATTTTGATTTTATGAGTTAAAGTTGTGCAAACTTTAGAAAACGTGTACATTGAAGTGAATATGCATCCGGCAGCAAATCTAATTGTGTAAAATATTTACGAAACTTTAAACACAATTTCTAATTAAAGGGTCAATAAACCTCCTAAATCCTACAAAATCCACAATTCTCCAAATTAGTCGTGGGTTCCACCTATAAATCTAGTCCGCGTAATCCAGATTTTATCCTCGCAAAGTTCCCATATCAGCACAGTACAAAACTCCAACTAGCCTAATCTCCTTTACTCCTTTACAAATTGCGCGCTGCCCGCTTATTTCCATAATTTTCGCTTCAGCCCGCAGCTTGAGCGTCAAAGGTTTCCATCCTACCCCTCACAAAGGAGCAGACACAGCGATTTGACGAATATTTATGTTGCTATATACGAAAGGGTTAAAGTTCGACAGGCCTATTTTGCAAGCTTCAGAACGATGACTAATAGTATTTTATTTTTAATGCTTCAGAAAATTTGGGGTCATAAAAAATATCAAATAACAGAGAAATTGTCAACTAAATATTTGTAAATTTTAGTGAAAAAATGGTTCAGTGTATAGGTGCCCAAACACTTTGTTTATGCTCTCTGTTTTGCCCGATAGTTGTACTGAAGGTCGTAGGACCAATACTCGCCCAATACAAATGTTTGTAAACTTTATTTTCAAATATTTGTGTTAAGTCTGGGTGTCTTCTTAGTATCGTATATGTATTTATTCACAAAAAATATTTAAGAACGACTTATGTTAACAAGTTTACTTAGTTCATTTTAAGGTTAAATGTCACTGCACAAAGTGTGGCCAGAAATATTTTTTTATTTCAGTTTTTCAAGCTCTTGAAAGCTACATTAAAAAAAAAACTTCAAAATAAAACATTAATAAAGTAACATCATCGCGTCATTATTATTGAACAGATACTTTGTGGCAAACAAACATTATCATTGTAAAGTCATTCAGTTTCATAACAATACGCTTTCACTTTTGATTGTATTTATGTTTGTGTAAGTATTGTTGG
Organism: Scrobipalpa atriplicella; assembly: GCA_029255725.1. NCBI lineage: Eukaryota > Metazoa > Arthropoda > Insecta > Lepidoptera > Gelechiidae > Scrobipalpa > Scrobipalpa atriplicella. The sequence goes on from JARACY010002683.1 coordinate 22,256, forward strand.
CATTATGAAGAGAAGGAAGAGCTGCTAATGTTTCGCCTTTGTATGGAAAGGTCACAGGTAAAACAACATTCTATTGAATGAAATAAATGATGACATATTCATTTTAAGTAAACCAAATATTTGTTAAAAACTTTTCCTTTAAATAAAGTTGTGATGGTTTACTTAACTTGATTTGATTTTGACAGACAGTTTCTCATTCCTTTCACAAAACCTTTCATGACGAATAAAGAATCTCCTTAAGGCGCCGCTGTACAATCCATTACGCCCAAACCATAATCAAATCAAATAACCTTGCCCATTCAAGAAATGGACCACAAAGAGTCTCATCACGTCAGAATAAATTGCTTTAACGTTGCGAATGACAAATGAAAGGAGCCCGCGTCACCTTGAACGAACTGGAAATCAGTTTAGAATGTTCGAGAAGATGCGTATGAAAGCTGACCGTGAGTTATCAAGGGAAATCGAGTTCACCGAGTCAATGTGTCGTCACATTCAATAGGCGGGGAAATATGGAACGACAACTTCAGCGGCTTATAACAGCCGTTCAGTAAATATTTTACATTTATAAAGTCACGCTTTTTTTTCTTATGGAATAGGCAGAATTTAAAAAACATTTAAGGCGTTTTCGTGTCTCACAAATATTAGGCGCAAGTTTAGATTACGTATAGTGACGGGTCATTGTGAGCCCTTCGCCTATTATTACAATACACAGTAACCCTCGAACCTCTTTTGCTGACTTCTACAGCATGCCCGGGAGGAAGGGCAGCTGGAACATTTATGTTTTTCTATCGCTCCTAGTGTAGCATGAAAGAACTCTTAGAAGTTTAGTTACCTCTATAATGTTGTAAGTAAACGTTTGGTTTCTACTTGTGTCTGTACAGGTGTTGCGGTATAATTTAAAAATCACTGTCAAATCAAAATGCTCCTCATGATCAAAGAATCTTATTTCTTATCCGCTGTTCTATAATTATTATTATTTATTTATTTGAAAATAAATTTTACAGCATTACAGCATAGCCTATGCACTGTAAAACTAGAATAACATGAATATCAATGTTTACAAAGAAAACAATAAAAAATAAAAAATACAATAATTAAAACTGAATACTTTCAGCAAAAGATAAACATTCTTTGTTAATATTTGTGATGGGATCAGCAAATAGATCAATATGTGGATACTTTTGAAGGAGTGCATTAAGGAGACTGAGCGCAAGTACCAGCGGAGAGTGGGCATGATGTTCAGTCCGTACAGAGGGTACCGCCAGCAGACGATGACTGCGGCCTCTCAAGTAGTTGTCAGGCACAAACAAACGACATACACATGATACTAGTTCAGGACAGACCAAGTCACCCCTCAGAAGCCTGCATGCGGTGGTTATAATGTTATAATGTTCAAGCAATACTAAAGAACATTGTCAAACACTCATACATAAACGTGAATCACCTGAACATCGAAGTATATGGAACCTGGCCCTATCAAAGCCATCACGTGTCGATTCGGTTGAAATTCCCATGTCAGGTGTCCCGTTTCCTGTCTCGATCCATGGAGCGGCACCGGCACCGAACGGCGATAAACAACAATTTCTCGCTTTTTGAAGGCGAGGAACAAATAATCTAGTCTACTCCGACGAGTTTTATCTCTTGGGTATAAAGGATTCACACGGCACTTTCGGATCTGATACCATTTTTGTTCATGGACAACGTAAACCTTTTTGTCATTGATAAACACATAACTATGATGACAATTGAGTTCCATTAAGAAATTACAGCATCAGCTTATCCACTGATTTGAGAAGTCGCTGAGCTGATGAGCTCCCAACGCATTTTACTCTTCTGTGAGTTTATCATACTTAATTAGCATAATTTTTCATTCTCTGCCTTAGCTATGTAATTTTAATTGTAGTTAACTTTTGTAATAGGTACATTCTGCTGCAGGTCGCTAGCCGGCTTGCCGTTAAGTAAGTAATAGTAACAGTTTATATTTTTTAAATACCTAAGTAGTTTTATAGCTGGTGATACAAATTATTTGATCAGCAAATACTTTTCTAAATTATAAAGGATGATGGGCAAAGATGTATGGACTGTGCACCCAGGAGCTTCAGCACTGAGACTACTATTGTTTTGATGCTAACACAGGAGGGTACCTCTGTGCCAATGCGCATCAAAATCTGACTATTAATTTTCGATATACTTGAGAGAGCTCCCATTTCATACAAATTGCTAGCAACGGAAGGTCAATTTAGAGTGGTTTTTGACCTCCACTAATGAAACTGGTGTGGGTCGAAAGAACTGACAAAACTGAGTATATTTTGTTAAGACACAGAAAAATTCGTCCCGGTGGTCATCAGAAAAAAAATAATTTTTGGGTGATTTTTTTCCTCCACTAATGAAACTGGTGTAGGTCGAAAGTACCGACAAAACTGAGTATATTTTGTTAAGGCACTGAAAAATTCGTCCCGGGGGTTCCAAATATTTTAAAGTGAAATTCAAAAATGTATGGGCGGTGTACCTAATAGAAGACCTCCAGCACTGAGACTACTATTGTTTTGATGCTAACCCAATAGGATAGCTCTGTACCAAAGCTCATTAAAATCTGACCCGGGAGTTTCAAAATATTTTGAAGTGAAATTCAAAAATGTATGGGTGGTGTTCTTAATATAGAACCTCCAGCACTGAGACTACTATTGTTTTGATGCTTACCCAATAAGATAGCTCTGTACCAAAGCTCATCAAAATCTGACCCGGGAGTTTCAAAATATTTTGAAGAGAAATTCAAAAATGTATGGGCGGTGTTCTTAATATAGAACCTCCATCACTGAGACTACTATTGTTTTGATGCTTACCCAATAGGATAACTCTGTACCAAAGCTCATCAAAATCTGACCCGGGAGTTTCAAAATATTTTAATGTGAAATTCAAGAATGTATGGGCGGTATAACTAATATACGACCTCCATCACTGAGACTACTATTGTTTTGATGCTTACCCAATAGGATAGCTCTGTACCAAAGCTCATCGAAATCTGACCCGGGAGTTTCAAATATTTTGAAGAGAAATTCAAAAATGTATGGGCGGTGTTCTTAATAAAGAACCTCCAGCACTGAGACTACTATTGTTTTAATGCTTACCCAATAGGATAGCTCTGTACCAAAGCTCATCAAAATCTGACCCGGAAGTTTCAAAATATTTTGAAGTGAAATTCAAAAATGTATGGGCGGTGTTCTTAATATAGAACCTCCATCACTGAGACTACTATTGTTTTGATGCTAACCCAATAGGATAACTCTGTACCAAAGCTCATCAAAATCTGACCCGGGGGTTTCAAAATATTTTGTAGAGAAATTCAAACATGTATGGGCGGTGTTCTTAATATAAAACCTCCAGCACTGAGACTACTATTGTTTTGATGCTAACCCAATAGGATAACTCTGTACCAAAGCTCATCAAAATCTGACCCGGGAGTTTCAAAATATTTTAATGTAAAAATAATAATGAAATAAATTGTCAACGCATCATGAGTTGTCAGTGGGGGACGAGTTGTCAGTGCAGGGATGAGTTGTTCCCCGCACTGACAACTCATCCCCGCACTGACAACCCATCCCCGTACTGACAACTCATCCCCACACTGACAACTCATCCCACACTGACAACTCATTTCCCACTGACAACTCATGATGCGCTGACAATTTATTTCATTATTATTTTTACATTAAAATATTTTGAAACTCCCGGGTCAGATTTTGATGAGCATTGGTACAGAGTTATCCTATTGGGTTAGCATCAAAACAATAGTAGTCTCAGTGCTGGAGGTTTTATATTAAGAACACCGCCCATACATTTTTGAATTTCTCTACAAAATATTTTGAAACTCCCGGGTCAGATTTTGATGAGCTTTGGTACAGAGCTATCCTATTGGGTAAGCATCAAACAATAGTAGTCTCAGTGATGGAGGTCGTATATTAGTTACATCGCCCATACATTTTTGAATTTCGCATTAAAATATTTTGAAACTCCCGGGTCAGATTTTGATGAGCTTTGGTACAGAGTTATCCTATTGGGTTAGCATCAAAACAATAGTAGTCTCAGTGCTGGAGGTTCTATATTAAGAACACCGCCCATACATTTTTAATTTCACATTAAAATATTTTGAAACTCCCGGGTCAGATTTTGATGAGTTTTGGTACAGAGTTATCCTCTTGGGTTAGCATCAAAACAATAGTATACTCAGTGCTGGAGGTTTTATATTAAGAACACCGCCCATATATTTTTGAATTTCTCTTGAAAATATTTTGAAACTCCCGGGTCAGATTTTGATGAGCTTTGGTACAGAGTTATCCTATTGGGTTAGCATCAAAGCAATAGTAGTCTTAGTGCTGGAGGTCTTATATTAGGTACACCACCCATACATTTTTGAATTGCACATTAAAATATTTTGAAACCCCCGGGACGAATTTTTCAGTGCCTTAACAAAATATACTCAGTTTTATCAGTACTTTCGACCTACACCAGTTTCATTACTGGAGGAAAAAAATCACCCAAAAATTATTTTTTTTCTGATGACCACCGGGACGAATTTTTCTGTGTCTTAACAAAATATACTCAGTTTTGTCATAGTAGAAAGAGGGGGAAGTAAGTTATCTTCATACAAACGCACCGTGCGCGGCTTGTATGTGCGCGCCATAGTATCTATGCGCCGCCGCACGCACACTAACACAAAATCTCGCGGGGTTTCTCCGTGCGCCAGTCGGGGCTAACTCCGTACGAGGTTCGCGGGCGTCACGGCTTTTTGGCACCGCGAAATTAATGCAATCCCTTTTTTCATAAATAATACTGCTCTGTATCTTTACAAAAAATGAGTATTTGTTAGGAAAACCATTTTGTTGAACTTTATTGACTAATGATCATTGAATCAGTTATTCAGAGATGAGTTTTTATATTTGGCAAGTGCCGGGCTTTAAACTAATGAATTGGTTGACAGTACCATCTATCAGTAACCAGTAACCTACTGTTTACTCGTGCTCATCACCGCCCCGCGCCGTCCGTCAGTTGGCCCGTCGCTCTTTCTTTGATCGTAAAAGGTTTCATCATCGTTTAGGTAAAACCGATCTTTCAAACCCTGTACCCAGATAATACAAGTAAAAAAAACACAACTTCCCGACCTTTGCCAATTTATAGACATTGAATTAAAATTTAGCTTAAAGTGACAACCCTGAGACAGTAGGCAATTATATCGCGGATTCGGCCGGAGATAGCCTACTTCCCCCTCTTTCTACTATGGTTTTGTCAGTTCTTTCGACCCACACCAGTTTCATTAGTGGAGGTCAAAAACCACTCTAACTTGACCTTCCGTTGCTAGCAATTTGTATGAAATGAGAGTTCTCTCAATATCTCAGGATCCATCGGATATTTTTTTTTACCGTCATAATAAAAAATGCTCATTTTAATCATGTGTTTTAGGACCAGCTAGTGAAATGACAATTGGAGCTGGGTGCAATACGCCCATCATCCTTTATTAATTTAAAAATTTATTCAAAATTTCAAAGCCAACCTAGGAAAAGAAAATCTATAAGAGCCAAATTAATTGAAAATTTTCCCATTTTCCAGTGGCCCGAGCGGATAGGTAATAAACAACGATTTTACTTCCTTTCAGAGAATAAAACAAAAAGCCACCTCCTAATTTCGGTATATATCCCCACCCCACCTAAATTGGACAATTAGATCCCTTTTGTCATTTAATTGTTTGTCTGTCAGGCACAGTGCTTTGTTTCCAACAAAATCATAAATAGCAGTTGAGTTTTCCTAAATGAGTAATGAACGGGTAAATAACAAGTCATTTGGGACATCATTTCGGGACGGTCTTTGATAATAGAGTCAATTTAAGAAAACGGTCATTACGACTTTAAATATAGGCCTAAGTTTGTAAACTTGAACAGTCGTTTGACACACAGTCGTTTCTTTTTTCACACAAAAGTTTAGGACATAATTTTGGGAAGGTCTTTGAAAATAGAGTCAATTAAAAAAAAAAAACGGTCAAGTGCGAGTCGGACTCGCTCACCGAAGCTTCCGTACCAACTTGGGGGTATTCAATGCGAATATAGAACCCTCCCTCGAGCACCGAGACTTTGTTCACTCACACAAAAATATGAACTGGACTAAAGAACAAACTTAACTTTGCTGTTGTCCCCATACTAGATATAGGAAGAGGACTGCATTAATAATTTTGTTAAGACAAAAAACAACAGCGTTGTCATCCGCTGCTTTAGTTTTATCGTGAGAATGGTGTACTTTCCCATGGTAGTAATCTATGTTCCTTGGGATGAACGTAACTTTCTAATAGTGAAAGAACTTTAGAAATCATTTCAGTAGTTTTTGAGTATATTCGCGTTACAAACATAGGTACATACAAACAAAAATACAAGTCTTTCTTCTTAATTAATATTAGTATAGATACATTCACCGCATGTATAATTAATTATCAAAACAATGTCATTCACATATTTTTATCTGGTAGCAACAGCATTTTTCTGGTGTAATAACTAAATACGCTAAATACACACATCTCCACTACGAGTATTAACTTATTACGTTACCCACTTTATCATCGTAGTGACATTCTCGACATTATGATAATAGGGGAAGTAAGAAATACGAGCGAGCCAAAAGTTAGGCCATAAATAATTAATGTAGTAGGTGCATACTCTGTCTACATTCACTACGCTGAAGCGAATTTCTTTTCCAACAATATAATTTCCTGAGTCTTATTTTTAGGGTTCCTTAGTTGAGAAAGTTTGGTCTGGTCTGCGTTTCCGGCAGTCAGCTCCAAGAGCTGCCTTTTCAGTGGCCTTTGTTGAAACTTACAAAGGAACTAGGAAATATTTGCTGTGATGTCGTGAAAATCTGCGCAGTTAGTGAACTAACTTGATCTTAGTTCTGATTCTGATGACTCTTTGATTTTTAGCCGGGTTTCCATTATGCAAGTACTTGTACGCAAGTATGACGTCACACTGGCGTATTTAATTAAACATGATTTAACTTTTAATTAAAAATAAACTTACCAGGAGCTTACCACCGATTGACTCATCAACAAAATTTTGTAGGATTAAAATTTAACTGAGTTGTTTTGTACTTAACAGTAAGGTAGTTAAATGATTAAGTTTCTCTTGAACCTCAAATATTTTACGACCAAAATACAACAGTAGTTTTTCTTTGCTTGCAAAAAAGTTTTTAACCATTTCATAATGCATAGCTAATATAAAGACACAGATGACTTAGCAGACTGTATTTTTTGTTTCATCTGCAATATCTTAAAGATCAGCTATTATATCGCTTCTATGGAAACGATTAGGTAATCTCTAAGCGTCTACAAAATCTCACTCTTACATATAAAGGCACGACGTTCATTAAATCAGTTTACATTGCATAAATACGCGCATTTTTAATTTTCTCAGCAACCTTGTGAAAGAAGGTTATATTTATTCTGTTCATTTCAGTATAAGACTTCAATTAATGAACTTAAAGATAGAACATATAAATGTGAGAAATAGAACATGTTAGTACTTTGTTCGACATTTACAAATGAGATTAGAGCAGTGTTTCGACAACGTGGTCCCAGTATGTATCAGTCGACTTCACATACAATCTTTGATTTTTTTCGCAGGTTTGTGCAAATTTTTTCATGATATTTTCCTTCACCGTAAAAGCGCGGAATAAACTTTATGTAGATAGGTAAGTATCGGTTTACAGACGTATTCAAAAGTATTCATTCTTATTCACATTTTAAAAAGTGTATTGCGTCCATTGTCATATCGTGCTCTATATTTCCATTTTTCATTGCACCCTATTAAAAATTTATAAAACTTTACAGCTACAAATTGGTTGAATTTCAAAGCAGAGTGGAACATAATGAAAAATTATAGCGTCGCAACAACAAAAGGTGGTCGCAATTATTCAGAACTCAAGTGGACCACTACAATGAAGCTTGAGCTACATTGAGTCTGTATGAAATTGCAGGTTCCTATGAGAACATAATGTCATTTGTACCTTAATCTAGAAAGCGGCTTTATTAGAAAACTAGATTTTTACTTGCCTTGGGAATAAGATGTTCTGCGGAAAATTGCTTTTGATAATAATTTTTATTTCCAAAATATGAGAAACAACAAATAAAAAAATTTCAAGGTTGCAGGTTCAAATCCGGTCCGCGGTTGAAATTTTTCTCATATTTTAGAAATAAAATAGTAGTACTGTAAGCGCAAAAATACGTATAAAAATGATAAATTTTTGTTAACGATAGTTTTTGAGTTTATCCGTAAAAAAAATGACAAAGAGTTTTTTTTTTCTCAATTAATGTGTTCTGTAAAAAGATCATCATAATATAAGTAAATATCCGAATTCATATCCTTTTGGCGAAAGATGAGAGTGTTAGGATAATATATATTTTTTTTTATATTCACAAGGATTCTATAACCGTTAACTTCATTCGTTATTTTGGCAAGTCTGTTATAGAAGGTTCATTTTCATTTTGAAACGAGTGTGCTTTGCTGAAATGACAGGTTATCAGCCGGTTAAATTGCAATCACTGATATTCTCTGGTTGGTCAGTTCACATCGGGAAGCGACGCGATGCGACGCGCTGCGAAGCTACTTGAAGATGATCATTATACTACAAAGGAAGCACTGCGCGGTGTAACCTATAGGTTGAACTAAATAAAATCTGTATAATTAAAATTATTTTCCTTCTTTAATGAAATATTTTATCTAAGTAAAAAAGTTGTATTACACAAAGTGCTTTTGGACATAATATTACACAACCTGAGTGTATTGGAAATAGTTGAATGTGTAATGTCCACGTTGATGAGGGTCAGGGCTGTAATCTGAGAGGAATTCCGCCTTATAGCCAAATAACCGCTATTTGGAACCCGTTGAGAGAATTCATTTGCAGAGCTAGTGCCAATTTGTTACTAAAAAAAATCTCACGATACGGATTTTGTCCGACACATTTTGATTTCAGACAGATCTGTGTATCGCTATTAGTGACAGATTGTCAGCTCATCGCCTAAATTAAAATGCACCGAAACTCTCGAATCCCTTAGAGTCTGTGCGAAAAGAGAACAGGCATGGAATTTGAGGGCGCGCATTTGTATTTAATTAACTGTCGCTTGGTCGTGTGAGGATTATGCCCAAGTCTTTACCAGTAACCTTCTACATTAAATTTTGGAGGTTTTAGGTCAAAGACCTAGGCATAAACGCCACGCAACCAGCCGTGGTATAGTTAATACAAATGTGCGCCCTCCGATTCTAAGCCTGTTCTCTTTTCGCACAGACTCTAGCTGGTTTTTACAGCATGCCCTGGAGGAGAAGCAGCTGGCACACTCTATGTTTTTCTATCACTCACAATCCGGCATGGAGAAAATAGTGCCTTGAACTGGGATTATTTGTTTATTATTTCTAAATAATTATTGGGAATTTTAACTATGGGATTACAAAGACGGAAATGTAACGACACAAAGTTTTGAAAGTATTTCGTATTTTGCGAGAAATTAATTTTCGCCTCGTCCGACAATTTGAGGATCTCTTTTAGAAAAACAGAACTGTACTGAACAATAATAATAGGACTTTATAACGTTCTTTTATGAGTCTATTCATGCTCTGCCAGCCCCGTAAGAGATACGGACGTGACGATATGTACGTATGTTTTTTTAACAAAGTGGCGCTAGCTTTGAGCATGAATGCTCTTATGCCAAATAACGTTGTGGAAACGGGAATCCGTGTGGGTGGATTGCAATCTCATTGTACATTGCTTGTGGGAACTGGCACTCAGTTGTAAAAGAGCTAAGATTAATATCCTTTCATATTCTTTTATTTTCTAAAGCTTCAATGAAATATGACACGGGTGTTACACCAACATCAGCCAACATTAATTGTACCAACATTTTATTGATGAAATTTTCAATAAGGGATGTACCTACTTAATTATATTTGATTATGAATAGAAATATTTTACATTTAAACTTATTTGAATGATAAATTCAAAAGATTGAAAAATATCTATCTTTGACGTCGCAACTGTATTAAAGAATGATGACGATCTTTTAAATCAATTTTTGATTCCCACTCAGTGTCAATTAGGTATTTGCCAAAAAATATATTTCTGGGTACGTCAGATTATAATATAAGCGCACTTTGAAAGTATGACAAGTTAGTTAAAATAAAACCGACAGAAGTGGATAATCTTCGAACAGCAATACTGCAAACTGTCGCCAAAAATTTCAGAATTGCGTGAAGAATCTGTTAGTGAGGCTCTCAAGAGCACGCACGGCTCAATGGTTATGATATGATATTACACAATCTTTGATATTGGCTTTCGGTCCCTGTAAGAATCAGAAAGAATATATGCCTTAACAATTTTCGATGTAATCAATACTAAAATTGAATCTGCTATTCATTGGAGTGCAACAAATTGCAAAAAGAAATTAAATTACGGGAACAGTCTTAGGCTTGTATTTATAAAGCTATCTCAAGTATGAGATCAATATTAAGTATGGATTTGACAGGCCGTTTTGTATTGAAATGACATTTTCTAATGCTGACTTCAACTCGCTGTCACTCTTGAGAGCTGATTATAAATACGGACTCTAAAGCTAGGCGGTCCATTGCGAAGTTTACCACTACTTAAGTAGGATCGTTCATTTCAACTTACCCTCAAACAAGCCTGTGATGCTCTTACCTAAGTTGGATCAAGGAAAATTCCATGCCATTCAAAATACAGACGTGCAAAATACTTGCTGCAATACATTTTTTCTATGACCACTTTAAAGAAAATAAGAAGTGACTAATCAAAAAGGTACTAAACGCGGATCCAGAACTTACAACATGAAATCTTTTTTCTAATTACTTTTTATTCATTTTCATACCTAAAAAAAATTACGACAGGTACGGCCTACATAAATTTCGCTATTCTTTTTCCAACAAAAAGCTTGTATTGTGATTGACGCTCATCATTATTTAGTGCAAGGTCCAGCGCACATGGCGAATCTGCCTATTTGGCTTACTTCAGAAGCGCCTTTGTACTAAATGTTAATTTTTGCCTTTTGATGCCGAGTTCTTTGAACACCCAAGATATTTTTTTAATGAAAGATTTCAATCTGCGGAATGTGAAATAATATATAGGTAGGTATATCTATTCTATGTTATTTAGGTAAGTATGTACCTATTTGCACTGTTACTTTGCTTCCATTCTTACTTTTCTGTCAGAGTATTTTTTTTAAGTTCATTCCAAATAACTTCAACGCATTCTCGGCAGGAAACATTCTGACATCATTTACAATTTTTTACCTATTCAAGTGTAAATTCTATACCATATTTTCCAGGAATCAGTAAGTGGAAACAAATTATTCTTTTCTAAAAGGAAAAATTGCAACGTTGGTTTTTCTTTTCTTTTACAAATCAAAGTAGCTTTACCACCTCAGTAAATTAATTCAAAAGGGATTTGGCTCATTTAGCTCCAGTCAAATGCAAATGCACACATTTCAGAACAACAACAGCTGCAGCTAAGCGAGCGATTTACTACAAGGACAACTAATTTATCCCAGCAATCTATTTAGCAGGTTTTCTGTAGACAATGCGAGTTCTCCAAACAAAGCTCCCCGCTTGCTTTTTAATTAGCTACCTCTCACATGTCACTTAATAAGTGCTCATTCGTCGACAAACAGACAAAGGTGCTATAAACAAAGCCAGCCCACAAAGGATGTCACTGGCGCGCCACTTGACTCGCGCAAACACATCTTGCACTCACGTGGTTCTTATCGCAAATGTGTAAGATTCAAAATTTGCGGTTTTAACTGCACAGTAAAAGAATAATGAAATCTTGGCGGAGCTTTGAAGAACAAATGAAAAGCATCTTTGAAAAGTTCTTGGCTGCGAGTAGAATTGACTATTTAATTAAGTTGCACTATTTCCACACTACTTACTTATACCAAAGAATATATACCTAATAGGTATTAAATACCGTGGTTTTACAGCACATTAGGTAGGCAGAGACTTTACCTCAGTAAACTAGATTGTTCTTGATTTCGGTGTGGACTAAAAAATTATACTTAGGTACCATATCTGAAAACTTTCTTAAAAACTTAGAAGTTTCAATTCATCTAACCAGATTTCATAAAATGCGTCACAATCATAACTTAGGCCACAGAAAAAAATTCTGTCTTTAGTAAATAGAACTCTATTTTAATTTCTGTAGATGTGAGAAAATACCTATAACCTAGATACCTATCCGAAAATTTTCACAATATTTTTGTTTGTTTTTACACAAACTTTCATATATCAGACTAAAACGAAGCAAAAAACAACGAGTTTGTGTCAAGTAGGTACTCTATACTTATTCTTCATCATTTTACAACTGATTTTTTCCTTGGGAATGAGGTATATTTTCGTGGTACTTAGCTTTTTCTTTACTAAGATAAAAAATCAATATTATTGGAGATATTTAGGTAATAATAAGCGAACGTTGAACTTGCTCAACATTTCTCAAGCTTACAAGTTAGGTTAACTACTCGAGCATTTGCAACTTTGATTTATGAAAATTGTTAGAAACAACTTTTTTGTTTATATCTCGTATTAGTTCGGAAACTTTGACGTTGTAAATTTGTTAACGTGAACTCAAAACATGCAGCGCGAGTTTTTACGTGTTTTCTACTGAACCAACTTTTTTAGCAAAGTTTTTCAATTAAGGAATATTAATAAAGTTCATACATTCAGCTTGTAACAAACACACGAAAGATAAATTACCAGTTGTATGAGTTTCGATCCTGTCGTAACAATTTTGGAGAACAATTTGAATTATTATTTGTAATCTAATTAAAAATTTAAAATTTCGTAGTCCTGAACTTTGCGCTTGAAATTCTGATTTTGAAGGTTTGTTTAATCGAACTCAAAACCAATGTTTGCTTTTATTCCACATTCCATAAACATGGAATACTTTTACATATTGAAGTCTGTGTGTTGACCTGGAACTCCAGGCTATTTTAGATTTATAAGCCACTGCTAACTAGGGTTAGTTACGCTTCTACAAAAATAAAAAGTTTGCCTACTTTACGTTTACGTTCATTTTTACGTAAAATTTCAAATTATTATACTAAACAAAAAATAGGGGTTGCTCATTCAGCGCAACTGCGAACATTTACAAGGTTTTTTATACTACACCTATTCGGAAAGTATATTAGTTCTTACTTGAAAAAAGGGAAGAAAGTACGTAAATCCAAGCGAACGAATATGCGGGCGGCAAAAATATATGGGAATAAAAAGTTTTTTCTCCCCTCCTTTATTTTTTTTAAAATTCATATTTCAAAACTAGAAACAGGCGGATGCCAAAACACAAAAAGTTTGTATCTCGAAGCCCACAAAATGATACTGGCCACATACATTTTTGGCAGTATGTGCTTAGCTTCATTTGCCTCTTTTACAAAATATTGCATGTACAAAAAAAACAAGGGATAACTCAGAATTAAAGAGAGCAAGGTACCTACAATACCTACCTATATTTAACTATAGCTGGGCTACATATATATTAAAAAACATACCTATTTATGTAAACAAGTATATACAAAAGGTAAACAAACACATAAGGTGCGTTTTACGCTCTGCCTACCCCGTAAGGGAAAAAGGCGTGACTTATGCATGTCTATAACTAAGCTTCACAAAATCTCTGAGCCTTCGAGTCAATCTTTAATGGAGACGTAGGTAGCGCAAGGAGACAGCAGAAGAAAATAAAAATAAAAGTACCTACGCGATGAACATGATTTAACCATTTTAACCCAAAATGTTCACCGTGTGTTGACCAGCTAGGCTGAACTCTGATAATCTCATGGTCAATCTGGGGTTCTGCTAATCCTCTAGAAAAAGTTTTACTGAGAGCAGGACGTATTACACTTTACGAGGCCCTGCATAAATTTTAGTGTGAAAACTTTTGAAATGCGGTCTTAAACTAAATTTCTCTTTAGTAAATATTCTACTGCTGGTTTAGATATTAGGGTTTTTGAGATATTATTATCTAAGGGCAAAATAGTTTTAACCATAACCGCAACGAAATAAAAACTTAATCGTCCCTGTATTTACCATGTGAAAGATTTTTTTTTATGATCTAATTAAAAATGCCACCTTTTGATGCCCTGCCTATTCATTAATAAGGAAGTAGAGCAATGATTTTTTTACAAAATGCCTTGCTTAATTAAATAGCTCATTTTAAAACTGCCCTCAGAATCTTTTATCTATAGTACTATCAACTCCCAAATATTTCGCGAATATCTCATTATTATTCTTACGCTTTGATCAAAGAAAGCGTACAACTAAAAAAAACCTCTTTTGAAATTAAAACCACTTTAGGTCACAAAAATGTCAAAGCTACTCATAAATCCTAACCGCCGACATAACGAACGGTTAAGTTTATAATTACAAGACCTTGTAATTTTATCCTGCCTCGCCCAGCCTTTGAGGCTCTGATAAAGTGGCGTCGAGGATAAAATTTGAGGGACATGGTACAAGGATGTCTGCCGGGCATATCATTGTTATACACAAAAGCGATCTTGTATACCGGTTTTAAAGATACACTACTTCCTAGTGAGAGGCGGAAGAGTAGGGGTCAGATGATAAGAATCAGCGAGGAAACTTTTCATAATACAATTAGAACTTAGTTCCTGTATCTTAAAATAATAAAACTTCATCATAATAAGATGTATTCATTCATACTTTTGAAGGCTTCTACCTTGTCGAATGCCTATCTTAGATGCAAAACGATGCTTCATGCGGCAAAATATGTTGATTCAGGTGACCATAGCTTAGGTAGTTCGAGAACAGCTGTTATTTGTAAAAATATAATGTAAAAAATAACAAGGTTCATTCACTTATTAATGAATAATGACCATGAACGTTGTTTAATCCGCAGTTTTGTATAGGAGCCTGTGGGAACCCTAAACCACTCACGCACGAGTAATTTTCTAAGAGCCCTAGCGTGACACTTTGAATAGAACTTTCAATTTATGCCAGAGTTTTTAAATTCGTATAGGGTAGGGTTATATTTCAGGTTCAAGGGTACTAAGTATAACCCGAATTAAAAAGTAAAGCGTTATACCGAAATCTTCTAAAGTAGATAAGCTCTACGCCTTTATGTTAAAAGTGTGTATCTTGAACCAGCCACAAAAGAAACATCACCAACAGCGCGGGACAAAAGGAGGCTCAACTCGGAGGGCTCTCGACTTGCTTTGTCTCTGTAACATTGTTTAATTTCACCGGGAGGGCTGCTCCTCACATGCATAATACCATTCACTGTTCTTAGGCCTGCTGTGCTAAGTTTACGAATAAAGGCAGGTTATGACGCAACAATAGCTAAGCTTTAATCCACCGTTTTGTGGCGGCGAAGTGGTGACTACAATATATGTAGTCTCAAGTGACTTGCGAAGTAATACGCTACTTGGAAAATTAATTTTTGTTTCATTTTTAGGGATTGCTTGCTCTTCAAATGCATACATAATACCATTTATTATTCACAGGCCAGTGGTTCTAAGTGTACAAACAAAGGCAGGTTATGATGCAACAATAGCTAAGCTTTTGATACGTTTTGAGGCTGCGAAGTGGCGACTACGATGTAAGTCTCAAGCAGAGGTCTCAAGTGATTTAAGAATTAATAAGCTACTTGTTTTAAGTAATTTTATTGTTAACTGCCTCCGTGGTCTAGTGGTCTGAACCATGGGCTTACGATCCGGAGGTCCTAGGTTCGATTCCCAGGGGGGAACACAAAGTTGATATTTGTCAATTTATCACTTTGTGAGGTTTTCCCCAGTTTGGTTAGGACATTGCAGGCTGAATCACCTGATTGTCCGAAAAGAAAAAGGATTCTGTGCTTCGGAGGGCACGTTAAGCCATCGGTCCCGGTCGCTGCCTTTGATAGTGGTCGTTACTGAAACCATGTCAGAGGCCTATAGCTGAGCTACTAGGCGGTTTGAAAACTCTGACACCAGGGTTTATCGGGTCGTTGTTCGACTCGAAAATCCACTCGGTAAGAAGAAGATTGATTTTTTAAAATAATATTTTGTTTTATTCTAGCATATTTATTTTATCATTTTGTACGTTTCCTAGTTTTGTACAAAGCCTATTCATACGATCGTCACAAACGTTCATAAGCTTCTTAAGTTTAAATGACCAACAACAACGGATTTTTCAATGAGCAAAAACATTCTTAGTTCCTCAAAAACTACCTTTTCAGGCAAAAAAAAAGTTTGTATCTCCATTTTTAGACAAAGGAAAGATTGGGAGCGAGACAAGACAGCAGATTTTAATGAAACAACCTCCCGACTGGCCGTCTCCTTGTTAGCTAATTATTTTCTTTCAGTCACAGAGCCAAATACCTACCACTGTAATGTACCTACATTAAAATCTATTTATACAGAGTAAAATTTAAAAAATTGCAATAACTATAAAGTCTTGCTCAAGTATATTTTTGCAGATTTATACATTTTATAAAATATCTGAGCTAGAAAATTTTAGGTCTTTGACAATCATGTTTCATATTTACTTTTGTTTCACTAAAAGCATTTACAAACATAAAATAAAAAGACGTACCAGTGTTCATATTTAGAACGTTTTTTATTAAGACTCCGTATACCTATTGTTCGGAGGAAGATTTCTTTTCATCTCGTCTCGTAATATAAACATGAAAATGAAAATGACAATTTCGACTAATATTTATTCTTGTAACGGTTATATTATATTAATATACTCGTAAATAATTAATTTGTCATTTAAAACAATGTAAGCTATCTCTTTTATTTTTTTATGATTTTATTTAAATGATACAATGTTTTTTGAGTATCTTATTAATTGAAATGTATTACTTGAATGAACTTAAATAATTTCTCGTAAAAGTTAACTATTGAACCCGAGGTAATACCAATATTGACCTTTGATGTTAAAAAAAAATTTTTTTTAATAAAAGTCGTCGATGTTTGGTAAACAATCTACCAAATAATAATTAAAACATTTGCAGTACTGGGTCATTCTTTGAGAGGTCGAAATTTTCGGTCACACGCTTAATACTCTAATGATATAAAACGCACAGCTTAAAACTCTTTTTTATATGTTTGTTTGTTTAATTAACTACCTAGAATTCTTAATTTCAACATAATATTACAAAATACGTTAAACAAAACTTTAGTTAGAAACCTGAAATCGGGGTCAAAACTAGCGTTCTTCGCGTGTCACACTCTGCTCTTCCGAAATTGAAAAGCTTATAGCAATTTATTTACCTGGACTATGTCGTACTTTTTACCCATTAAAATGATCCTGGAAAACCACAGATTTATTTAAAATAATAAACTACACACATATTTAAACACCAACATTCACAAAACAAGCACTTTGTGTCGGTCACACGTTTTCGAGACTTCTGAGCGCGCGGTTTGAAACGACTCTTACGTCTCAACGAAGCTAACTATGACCAGGAAAACACTCCCGCCATTTGCCAGTCCTGACATGGCATCTGAGGAAAGAGGACTGGTGACTCATCGCAGTTCCCGAAAAAAAATAGAAGGTGCTTAATTTTCGAGACCAACATTTTTCTACCTACGCAGATCACTCAAGTGGACATGTGTAATGTATGATAGAATAACACTATGAATCTGTTATTACTATTATTAACTCGTAAATATAACCGAGATTTTAGATTAATTTAAAAAAAAAAAAATTATTGCATAGTTTAGAGAGAAATTGCGAAAATACCCTAAATTCGGTCACTTGGGTGGCGTGATTTGGGTGGCATTTTGTCCACCAAAGCGACATTTCACACCACTCAAGTGACTTATCTTATTACTTAAACAAAATTCATATGAATACCGCGTTCTTATTGTAAAGTAATTAATGTAAAACATTATTTATGAAGCGTATAGTGATAATCTTGTCTTATAGCTCG
>JARACY010002684.1:0-40204 GCA_029255725.1 Scrobipalpa atriplicella
CCTCTTGGAATGCGTTCTAATCTACAGATTTTTTAAAGTACTAGGTACTGCCTACAACACTTACCTACCTAGGTAGGTAGGTACATGTATTTTTAGGTCTCATCGGTTAAATCTAGCTATCAACAATAAGATCCCACTCAGAAACTGATAGCACTGTCAACGAGGACATACGATACAGGTCATAAAATTGACGTTGGTATTGGCTAGAATTGACTCCAAAGCATAAACACCTGAATGTTTGGGCTCCTTTGAGCCTTCAATAGCTGTGTGGGTGGCAGCCCTACCGGATTTACTAGGCTGTATTTACTAAGCTGAATTTGCTTAGGCTAGACTAGACGCTAGGCCATTCATGTTTTATTCTGGTAGAGCGGAGCTTGCGTATTCCAGAGGTAAAATACGATGCTTGTATAACGTAGAGCAATGTTACGTAGGTAATAAATGTAAGACAATATTTTAATCCTCTAGTTTCTTATTCAGATTTAGGTAATCAATCTAGGAAAAGAATACATCCTTACCTAACTAACGGCTAATAAATACGCCTGTCTCTGCCACGCATATTGAGGGCAAAGATCGTAAAACCTGATAAAAATAAAAATTATAACAAGTACCTACACCGAAACCTTAAGCTGCCTCTACATAACGATCTCGGGAAGAGAAACAGCTGGTTCGTTCTATTCTTATTGATATTTTGTAAAAATAACATATAAGCAAGCACATATTTGAATACGTCATATCATAATAATAATACCTATATGCTGATCAAGCTGCACGCACACCAAGGTAACAAAAACAAATCTAGTCATACGATAAAAATTTCAACATATCACAGAAAAACGGGCCAGACGGCGAAGTTTCATGTTACAATCCTATTTTATGATCAATGCATGGAAATAAGTGGAAACCAGCTTATATCTGCACTGCATGTCATGAAAGTTGAGAATGTAATTATTTTGCATCATTTGAAAGCAATACTCGTTATGAAATAAACAGGAATTTGTGAAACAGTTGTCATCAACTCAATGGAAAATCCGGTCTTAAATATCTTACAGATGAGCTAACGTTCGAGCGTGAACAAAATAAAAATTAGGTATAACATCGCGGACTGTCGCTAATTGAAAACGAAAATAATGAATCATCGAATATCAAACAAAGTCTTCAATAACAAATCATAAATTGAATTTCGTATCGTTATGTTATGACACCAACAGCTTTCGTAATATTTAGTCGGTAAAATGCTTCCGCCAAGAATCGCTAAAATTTATAAACATGTAAAAATGTTTTATAAATTATATCATTCATAATATAGCAAAACAGAAATTACGAACCTGAACGCCTTCCATTCCGCCGTCGTACAATGTCCACCTTCCGTATGCTGTCATTGTTTCACTTCACATAATCTTCTCAAACGAAGTTCTATAGAAGCAATCCAGCAAGAGCAACCACGAAGATAGCAGGAAGATTTCACAAAAAAACCGTTTTTTTTTTTTTTAAATATTCGAAAATTTTCAGCGAGCGTGCGTGCCAGCCAGCGCGAATTCAATACAGCTATGTGACACGGCCTCGAGAAATGCACTGTTTAGTGCTTGATTAGCAGAACGTGTGCAAATCACTGGCTGGCGAGTCGAGTAGGCCGCTGTCCGCTGCACCCGCTCTCGCAGATTGG
Organism: Scrobipalpa atriplicella; assembly: GCA_029255725.1. NCBI lineage: Eukaryota > Metazoa > Arthropoda > Insecta > Lepidoptera > Gelechiidae > Scrobipalpa > Scrobipalpa atriplicella. Next base: position 1,664 of record JARACY010002684.1, read on the forward strand.
AAATATTGAAATTGATTGACTCAGGCACGCAGCCAGGCCTACTGAAGCTACTGAACCCTGAAAACGGGATTCAGGAACTACTCACGAAGAATAAATACGTTTTTGAAGAGAATAAGCTCAGTAGCTAAAAACACAGTAAAAGAGTAAGTGCATAAAATGAAGAGTCACATTTTTAAATGAAATAATGAAAACCACAAAGAATGCCAATGATTAAAATTAGTTAGGTCTAGGCATCTCATCTTCAAACAGTACCTAGGTAACTGTAGGTATAAAAGCAGTCTTTCTCCGTAACATTTTTGCTTCTTCCTCCACAATATTCAGCCAGTGAAATCAGATTTATCGATGTTGTTAAATTCTGAAACACAGCGTTGCTGAAAATCCTCAATACATCCCTGGTCATCCAACTCATTGACATGATTGAGGAGAATGGATGAAATGGACCTTGCGGGCTTGTTTACTACTCCAGCGGGCGCGACGCGGCACACATACGATGCACTCTCATATTAGAACCATATTGATTACGCAACCGCCTTACAACTATAAAGATCAATTTTCGCAGTCACTCGAGCGATAAAATAAATGAGAATGTGATGATTTCAATCATTTTTATTTCGGCTTGTAAGTACTTATTTTAGTATTTTCAATAAAACTGAGGAGCCTACAATAATTGTGAATTTTGTCAAAATATGCTAATCATACCACGGTTCTCGACTGCAGCATCACAGTTGAGTAGAATCTTTTGTCGCTGCACGTCGCTCTCTCCGACGCTCCCTTCGCTTGTCGCTGTGGGTTCCATACATGTGCTTCGCGAGGTGCCTTCGCGACTTGAACGTCAGGGGACACTTGTCACACTGTCGACAAATAGAAGGATGTGTATCAACGATGTGTATGTTTTAACTGCAACGCCGACTTAAGACACCTACATACATTCGCCCACTAGAGATGTACGAAGAAGTCAACCTGTATGCTTTATCTTTAGTACCTATATGTTGTGGTCTATACTTACTTGGACCGAGGCAGTGGTACGATGGGACTCGATGTGCTGAAGCAGACATTTCCTGCTGAAGTACGAAGCTGCACACAGGTCGCACACATATGGCCTTTCCCCGGTGTGTTCGCGTCGTTCGTGGACCTTAAAAAAGGAAATCTTCTATAAAAATAAATAAGGAATACATCCAGGAATGGTCCTGGGCAGCAGCTTTCTCTGTGAATTTAAAATCTCTCACAAAGCTCCCTTACTCGACGGTTTGTACGACTTACCTTCAACTGAGGCATGTCCAAAGCAAAGAAGTTGCACTGCTTGCACTTCAGTTCCCTCTGCATGCCGTGGAAAGATCTGCAGTGACGTTTCAGTTGGTTTGAAGACGCGAAGCTCTTTCCACAGAACTGTAAATTGATTAACAATTACTTACCCAATTTTTTGTACATTAATACCTACTCAATAGAATGAGGTTGGAAAGAGGTAACAAAGTTCCCAAAGGTTGTTTTTGTTAGAAGGTAGCGGTAGGTATGTTTTGTCTAGAACTAGAATATCACTTACTTCACAAACAATTTTGAATCCTAAATGCTTTCTAGCGTGATTGATGAAAGAGTTCCATTTGTTTAGCGTCATTTTGCAAACTTTACATTTCACTGGACCGTTAGGATCAAATTCGCCATCCACCAAACTCAAATACTGCTGTCGCATTTCTTTCCTACTCTTCTTCTTTACGATTACAGATTCTTCAGCTATCGAGATTCCAGTTTTTATATCAGGTTCCATTTTAACGTCTTTCTTTAAATGAACTCTCACATGGCTGACAAAACTAGTCCATAGGTTAAACGATTTCTTACAGACTTTACATATGACTGGGAATACATCAGGAACAAATTCTCCTTCAACGAAGTTTAAGTAGATTTCTCGTATTTCCTTTCTACTTTTCTTTTTAGCTTGAATATTTTCGGGTTCTTGATTATCTGTGTCATGCTCATGATTGCTGATTGTCTCACCGTCTTGTGTTATTCGATCTAGTTCCACCTCGATTTTAAATTGTTTATTAAAGTCTATCAAATCTTCCAAAGAATCAGTAACATCTACGTATTCTTCTTTCATTTCCGGTTCTATCCGCTTAAAACCTAGTTTGATCAATTCAATTTCGCTCGCATGAGATTGGTTCCTGAATGTTAGGAAGGTGTTTATTGTTGCAGTGCAGATGTTGCATATCTGCTGTGGCAAACCGTCATTGAGTTGGATCTACAACAAAGCACGCAGAAACTGATAAGAGCATCATCATCCAAAGCAGACAAAGGTTTAAATCCATTTAGATTTGAAATCTTCGTAACGCACACTCTACATAGTGGTACACGACACGATTAATCCCCTGCGTTTGCTGCGTTTTTAATTAACACAGCAGCACGAGCCATCATTGTTGTTATTAAGTACAACATTAGAGTATAGGGCATAATAAGTACCAGGTTATCCACTTACTTTTAATCCCGTAAATAGCTCCAATACTGATGTAACCTTTTCACTTTGTTCAATATCAGGAAAAATTTGCTTCAACTCATCTTTAGAAAGGCAAAATCTACAAATTTTTTGGGACATTTCGACCAGAATTCACATAAATAGTCTGAAAATATAAAAGCAGAGTATCGTGCTCGCCATTTGACGTATAATGCAGCTAAATAAAAAATGTCGTGTAGTGTTTGTTTAGGCTTAAGTTCAATGGTATTTTTATTTTAGTCGGGTTATAACAAGCTTCTGGTTCTATAAATGAACACTAGATGGTGACGCTGTCCGTTTCTAGTTATTTTATTCGTGTATTTTTTTATAATATTTATATAACTAAGAATGCTAAATATTATTACTTTATTAATTAAATTAAAGGGGGTCTCTTTAAAACATTTGATTTGTTAACAACCAAACATAGAGTTTATGTATGTAGGTAATTTAATTTTATATCCTTCTATGGCTAATTTCTTGACATAGGTAAACAACTGAATGCTAAATATATTGGGTGAATGACGTGTCATTTTAATTTGATGTAACGAATAATAATTAAACTACAGCTTATATGCAAGCAAATGTTATTTATTAATCTCAGAGAGACGACATCGATAGAACAACTACACCTATAGTTTACGACTTATGTAATGTAATGAATAGAATTATAGATAAAGGACAATAGTAATCTATACCACTCGATATGAAACTATCGGTTGCTTCGTCGGCTCATTCGCAGGTCCCTCTCAATCTCGTACTGGCGCAGATCAGCTCGCTCGAGGAAGTCTTTGCGGTCCAAATATCTGTAATAAAAATAAATGGTATAGCTAACCGAGTAACAAACCCATATTTTTCTACTTTGGCATAAGTGCCTATAGCACATTTGTTCTATTTTTTAGAGTAGACGTCACAGACAGCATAGCAAGCACTTTTCTTCATCCTTTTTATCAATTATTGTGTCTGTTGGCCGCTAAGTTCTTACCACAGAAGAGTAAAAGCGGCAGTGACTTTCTCTAATCAGTGGTTCTTACCCTGCTTTTCCTTTATTGTGACTCTGGATCTCATCCTCAATATCTTCAGTTTTCTTGAAAGTGTTCCAGTCAAGTTTGGACTTCTCTAATGTTGACAATTTGTTCTTTTTGTTAAGCTGACCCAACACATTTGAAAGACCGCCAACTCGGCTTCGCGATGGGCCTTCCTTTATCACTGAAAAATAAAACATTTCAAATATTTTTTACATTTCAATACATTTTTAAAGACAAATATTTATAGACTCTGGTAATTTACCTGGACTTGCACCATCTGTTTTAATTTTTTCCTTAATTACGTCATTCTCTACAACTATAGTTTCACCAGCAAATTCAAAGATTCTCCTTTCCCTAGCCTTTTCATCTTCTTTATTCTGTTGTACTGTAGAGGTAGCTTGTGGTTTCTTGTTATCTTGGATTGTTGGTTTAGCTGGCTCAACTTGGCTAGGTTCCTTAGGCTTTGGCTTAGTATCTGTTCCTTCCAGAAACTTGGCCCAAAGATCTTCTTCATGCTTTTTCTCTTCTTCAGGATCTAATTTTTTAGGTACTTTTTCCTCAACTGGTTTTTCTTCTTCATCATCTATGTCGGCATTATTTCTAGTTCTACGCTTCTCTTTGCCTTTAGTTTCTTGTGCTACTTTCCGTTTTTTAGCTTTATGTTCCAGTTCTTTTTCATATTGTCAGATCTGTTTCGTCGTCAGCTGAATCCTCTTCAGACAGCTGTTCAGGCTCACCGGGGACGAATTCCTCATCACTGTCGCTGCCTGAAGACATCTGAAATTAAGTTAGGAAATATGTATGATTATAATTATCTATTGAAACAATACGAAAAAAATTAATAAATAAATTTATAATTACCTATAATTCAGATGTATTTTACTAAAGGAATGGTAAGGAATAAAAGATATTCATAAAGTTAAATAACAAGATTTTATTAACATTATAGTCAATCAATTTACAATTTCGTTTTAGGTATTTTCCTGTCCCTGTTTCTATTCTTGACATTGGATACTTCATAGAAGTTTGCTACCAGTTTTGGTACGACGTTGTGCCCGGTCGATCGCACGCCTTTCCTTTTGCTGTCAATTTCTTCTTAGCTTTTGTAGTTGAGGAGGTTTCACATTGAGGCAAAAAGCGTAAAGGTGTAATGACAACGTAACCAAAAGCCTAAGAAGAAATTGACAGCAAAGGAAAGGCGTGCGATCGACCGGGCACAACGTCGTACCAAAACTGGTAGCAACTTCTATGAAGTATCCAATGTCAAGAATAGAAACAGGGACAGGAAAATACCTAAAACGAAATTGTAAATTGATTGACTATAATGTTAATAAAATCTTGTTATTTAACTTTATGAATATCTTTTATTCCTTACCATTCCTTTAGTAAAATACATCTGAATTATAGGTAATTATAAATTTATTTATTAATTTTTTTCGTATTGTTTCAATAGATAATTATAATCATACATATTTCCTAACTTAATTTCAGATGTCTTCAGGCAGCGACAGTGATGAGGAATTCGTCCCCGGTGAGCCTGAACAGCTGTCTGAAGAGGATTCAGCTGACGACGAAACAGATCTGCAATATGAAAAAGAACTGGAACATAAAGCTAAAAAACGGAAAGTAGCACAAGAAACTAAAGGCAAAGAGAAGCGTAGAACTAGAAATAATGCCGACATAGATGATGAAGAAGAAAAACCAGTTGAGGAAAAAGTACCTAAAAAATTAGATCCTGAAGAAGAGAAAAAGCATGAAGAAGATCTTTGGGCCAAGTTTCTGGAAGGAACAGATACTAAGCCAAAGCCTAAGGAACCTAGCCAAGTTGAGCCAGCTAAACCAACAATCCAAGATAACAAGAAACCACAAGCTACCTCTACAGTACAACAGAATAAAGAAGATGAAAAGGCTAGGGAAAGGAGAATCTTTGAATTTGCTGGTGAAACTATAGTTGTAGAGAATGACGTAATTAAGGAAAAAATTAAAACAGATGGTGCAAGTCCAGGTAAATTACCAGAGTCTATAAATATTTGTCTTTAAAAATGTATTGAAATGTAAAAAATATTTGAAATGTTTTATTTTTCAGTGATAAAGGAAGGCCCATCGCGAAGCCGAGTTGGCGGTCTTTCAAATGTGTTGGGTCAGCTTAACAAAAAGAACAAATTGTCAACATTAGAGAAGTCCAAACTTGACTGGAACACTTTCAAGAAAACTGAAGATATTGAGGATGAGATCCAGAGTCACAATAAAGGAAAAGCAGGGTAAGAACCACTGATTAGAGAAAGTCACTGCCGCTTTTACTCTTCTGTGGTAAGAACTTAGCGGCCAACAGACACAATAATTGATAAAAAGGATGAAGAAAAGTGCTTGCTATGCTGTCTGTGACGTCTACTCTAAAAAATAGAACAAATGTGCTATAGGCACTTATGCCAAAGTAGAAAAATATGGGTTTGTTACTCGGTTAGCTATACCATTTATTTTTATTACAGATATTTGGACCGCAAAGACTTCCTCGAGCGAGCTGATCTGCGCCAGTACGAGATTGAGAGGGACCTGCGAATGAGCCGACGAAGCAACCGATAGTTTCATATCGAGTGGTATAGATTACTATTGTCCTTTATCTATAATTCTATTCATTACATTACATAAGTCGTAAACTATAGGTGTAGTTGTTCTATCGATGTCGTCTCTCTGAGATTAATAAATAACATTTGCTTGCATATAAGCTGTAGTTTAATTATTATTCGTTACATCAAATTAAAATGACACGTCATTCACCCAATATATTTAGCATTCAGTTGTTTACCTATGTCAAGAAATTAGCCATAGAAGGATATAAAATTAAATTACCTACATACATAAACTCTATGTTTGGTTGTTAACAAATCAAATGTTTTAAAGAGACCCCCTTTAATTTAATTAATAAAGTAATAATATTTAGCATTCTTAGTTATATAAATATTATAAAAAAATACACGAATAAAATAACTAGAAACGGACAGCGTCACCATCTAGTGTTCATTTATAGAACCAGAAGCTTGTTATAACCCGACTAAAATAAAAATACCATTGAACTTAAGCCTAAACAAACACTACACGACATTTTTTATTTAGCTGCATTATACGTCAAATGGCGAGCACGATACTCTGCTTTTATATTTTCAGACTATTTATGTGAATTCTGGTCGAAATGTCCCAAAAAATTTGTAGATTTTGCCTTTCTAAAGATGAGTTGAAGCAAATTTTTCCTGATATTGAACAAAGTGAAAAGGTTACATCAGTATTGGAGCTATTTACGGGATTAAAAGTAAGTGGATAACCTGGTACTTATTATGCCCTATACTCTAATGTTGTACTTAATAACAACAATGATGGCTCGTGCTGCTGTGTTAATTAAAAACGCAGCAAACGCAGGGGATTAATCGTGTCGTGTACCACTATGTAGAGTGTGCGTTACGAAGATTTCAAATCTAAATGGATTTAAACCTTTGTCTGCTTTGGATGATGATGCTCTTATCAGTTTCTGCGTGCTTTGTTGTAGATCCAACTCAATGACGGTTTGCCACAGCAGATATGCAACATCTGCACTGCAACAATAAACACCTTCCTAACATTCAGGAACCAATCTCATGCGAGCGAAATTGAATTGATCAAACTAGGTTTTAAGCGGATAGAACCGGAAATGAAAGAAGAATACGTAGATGTTACTGATTCTTTGGAAGATTTGATAGACTTTAATAAACAATTTAAAATCGAGGTGGAACTAGATCGAATAACACAAGACGGTGAGACAATCAGCAATCATGAGCATGACACAGATAATCAAGAACCCGAAAATATTCAAGCTAAAAAGAAAAGTAGAAAGGAAATACGAGAAATCTACTTAAACTTCGTTGAAGGAGAATTTGTTCCTGATGTATTCCCAGTCATATGTAAAGTCTGTAAGAAATCGTTTAACCTATGGACTAGTTTTGTCAGCCATGTGAGAGTTCATTTAAAGAAAGACGTTAAAATGGAACCTGATATAAAAACTGGAATCTCGATAGCTGAAGAATCTGTAATCGTAAAGAAGAAGAGTAGGAAAGAAATGCGACAGCAGTATTTGAGTTTGGTGGATGGCGAATTTGATCCTAACGGTCCAGTGAAATGTAAAGTTTGCAAAATGACGCTAAACAAATGGAACTCTTTCATCAATCACGCTAGAAAGCATTTAGGATTCAAAATTGTTTGTGAAGTAAGTGATATTCTAGTTCTAGACAAAACATACCTACCGCTACCTTCTAACAAAAACAACCTTTGGGAACTTTGTTACCTCTTTCCAACCTCATTCTATTGAGTAGGTATTAATGTACAAAAAATTGGGTAAGTAATTGTTAATCAATTTACAGTTCTGTGGAAAGAGCTTCGCGTCTTCAAACCAACTGAAACGTCACTGCAGATCTTTCCACGGCATGCAGAGGGAACTGAAGTGCAAGCAGTGCAACTTCTTTGCTTTGGACATGCCTCAGTTGAAGGTAAGTCGTACAAACCGTCGAGTAAGGGAGCTTTGTGAGAGATTTTAAATTCACAGAGAAAGCTGCTGCCCAGGGCCATTCCTGGATGTATTCCTTATTTTTTTTAATAGAAGATTTCCTTTTTTAAGGTCCACGAACGACGCGAACACACCGGGGAAAGGCCTTATGTGTGCGACCTGTGTGCAGCTTCGTACTTTAGCAGGAAATGTCTGCTTCAGCACATCGAGTCCCATCGTACCACTGCCTCGGTCCAAGTAAGTATAGACCACAACATATAAAGGTACTAAAGATACAGGTTGACTTCTTCGTACATCTCTAGTGGACGAATGTATGTAGGTGTCTTAAGTCGGCGTTGCAGTTAAAACATAGACATCGTTGATAGACATCCTTCTATTTGTCGACAGTGTGACAAGTGTCCCCTGACGTTCAAGTCGCGAAGGCACCTCGCGAAGCACATGTATGGAACCCATAGCGACAAGTGAAGGGAGCGTCGGAGAGAGCGACGTGCAGCGACAAAAGATTCTACTCAACTGTGATGCTGCAGTCGAGAACCGTGGTATGATTAGCATATTTTGACAAAATTCACAATTATTGTAGACTCCTTAGTTTTATTGAAAATACTAAAATAAGTACTTACAAGCAGAAATAAAAATGATTCAAATCATCACATTCTCATTTATTTTATCGCTCGAGTGACTGCGAAAATTGATCTTTATAGTTGTAAGGCGGTTGCGTAATCAACAATATGGTTCTAATATGAGAGTGCATCGTATGTGTGCCGCGTCGCGCCCGCTGGAGTAGTAAACAAGCCCGCAAGGTCCATTTCATCCATTCTCCTCAATCATGTCAATGAGTTGGATGACCAGGGATGTATTGAGGATTTTCAGCAACGCCGTGTTTCAGAATTTAACAACATCGATAAATCTGATTTCACTGGCTGAATATTGTGGAGGAAGAAGCAAAAATGTTACGGAGAAAGACTGCTTTTATACCTACAGTTACCTAGGTACTGTTTGAAGATGAGATGCCTAGACCTAACTAATTTTAATCATTGGCATTCTTTGTGGTTTTCATTATTTCATTTAAAAATGTGACTCTTCATTTTATGCACTTACTCTTTTACTGTGTTTTTAGCTACTGAGCTTATTCTCTTCAAAAACGTATTTATTCTTCGTGAGTAGTTCCTGAATCCCGTTTTCAGGGTTCAGTAGCTTCAGTAGGCCTGGCTGCGTGCCTGAGTCAATCAATTTCAATATTTCCAATCTGCGAGAGCGGGTGCAGCGGACAGCGGCCTACTCGACTCGCCAGCCAGTGATTTGCACACGTTCTGCTAATCAAGCACTAAACAGTGCATTTCTCGAGGCCGTGTCACATAGCTGTATTGAATTCGCGCTGGCTGGCACGCACGCTCGCTGAAATTTTTCGAATATTTTTAAAAAATGGCGGTTTTTTTTGTGAAATCTTCCTGCTATCTTCGTGGTTTCTGTTCTGTGCTGGATTGCTTCTATAGAACTTCGTTTGGGAAGATTATGTGAAGTGAAACAATGACAGCATACGGAAGGTGGACATTGTACGACGGCGGAATGGAAGGTGTTCAGGTTCGTGATTTCTGTTTTGCTACACTGAATGATATAATTTATAATAGTACATTACGATATAAGTGCGGTGGGTTGATCATTACAGCCGAGGCGATATTGCTAGCCCGAGCCGTAGGCGAGGACTACAAGAAAGCAAAGGCTGTAATTATCAAACCGCACGTATGTCGTACGACGTTTTATAACATATTTGCGAGGAAATAGCTAAAAAATTAAAACAATACAGCAAAAAGAAAAAACGCGCGGATTAATTTTTACTCGTTCACAAATTAGGATGCGCGCGCATCAACGCTTTCTTTTTTAAGCCATAGTACAAAGAAACAAAAACCAGCCAGTATTACCTACTAATAAAGTAAATTAATATTTATTTGATTTTGTTACAGATAAATGGTTGTAATTTATTGTAAAAATTTATTAAATCAAAGAATTAAATGTTTATTTTATTATACTTTATCTCCCAAAGTTAATTTTATTTATAAAATGTTGACCACTTTTCTGCCATAAAAACTCTTTGCTAAATTTAAAAAAGTACCGTTCGATAAACCGTGCGTATTACCTAATTAAAAAAAAACTCGTGTGTTTTACAGCACTCGTGCATTTTACATTACGATTACGCACAAGTACGTAATAAGATACAATACAATATTGAAATTGGTGTAGTAAAAGACCCTTTACGAGCAAATGTGTTATAAAACATTTTTACATGTTTATAAATTTTAGCGATTCTTGGCGGAAGCATTTTATACCGACTAAATATTACGACAGCTGTTGGTGTCATAACATAACGATACGAAATTCAATTTATGATTTGTTACTGAAGACTTTGTTTGATATTCGATGATTCATTATTTTCGTTTTCAATTAGCGACAGTCCGCGATGTTATACCTAATTTGATTTTTATTTTGTTCACGCTCGAAAGTTAGCTCATCTGTAAGATATTTAAGACCGGATTTTCCATTGAGTTACCAATGTTTCACAAATTCCTGTGTATTTCATAACCAGTATTGCTTTCAAATGATGCAAAATCATTACATTCTTGACTTGCAGTGCAGATATAAGCTGGTTTCCACTTGCTTTCATGCATTGATCATGAAATAGGATTGTAACATGAAACTTCGCCGTCTGGCCCGTTTTTCTGTGATATGTTGAAATTTTTATCGTATGACTAGATTTGTTTTTGTTACCTTCGTGTGCGTGCAGTTTGATCAGCATATTTTATGATTATGATATGACTTCAAATATGTGCTTGCATATTTATTATTTTTACAAAATATCAATAAGAATAGAACGAACCAGTTGTTTCTCTTCCCGAGCTCGTTATGTTGAGGCAGCTTAGGGTTTCGGTGTAGGTATTATAATTTTAATTTTTATTAGGTTTTACGATTTTTGCCCTCAATATGGGTGGCAAAGACAGGCATATTTATTAGCCGTTAGTTAGGTAAGGATGTATTCTTTTCCTAGATTGATAACCTAAATCTGAATAAGAAACAAGAGGATTAAAACATTGTCTTACATTTAGTACCTACGTAACATTGCTCTACGTTATACAAGCATCGTATTTTACCTCTGGAATACGCAAGCTCCGCTCTACCAGAATCAAACATGAATGGTCTAGTCTAGTCTAGCCTAAGCAAATACAGCTTAGTAAATACAGCCTAGTAAATCCGGTAGAGCTGCCACCCACACAGCTATTGAAGGCTCAAAGGAGCCCGAACATTCAGGTGTTTATACTTTGGAGTCAATTCTAACCAATTTTATGATCTGCATCGCATGTCCTAGTTGACTTAACTAATACTTATTTATAAGTCTACTATACCTGTCATTATCTACCATGAAAGAAAAGAAAGGGACGGCAATAATTTTAGTTAATATTTAGTTAAGTCGTGCCCTTAACGAATCAGCAGTGCTATCAGTTTTTGACTGGGATCAGAGTGGGATTTTGTGGGGGATAGTTAGATTAGATCGAATGAAACCCAAAAATACTTACATAAAGGTGGACTTACCTCCATGGTAAGTAGGTACTAAATAGAATAGAATAATAGAATAGAATAACAAGTGTTGGACCATGGAGGATACCTACGAAGTGTACCTAACCACGAATTTCATTAGGGTCATTTCGGTAAGCGATCTGATAGGTGATTTCAAAACTTCGACACCACAACTTTGAAAGAAATATTCTGTTTGTTAACCTTTCCCTGTTCATTTTAGGCGCGAAGTCTGCCAGAATCGTGGCCGTTGCCTAGTTATGTTAATGACGTAATCTGGATCAGAGAACGGACGAAAGGAAAAGTGGGCGAGCTACTGCAGCCTGCAGCCGATACAACCTTATGTTGGCACCCACGCAGCCACTCCTAGCATCCTAGCACCCTCACTTTTGGTTTAGCTACATCTAGGTATAAGTATATATATCTACTATCAATGCTACCTATTTCAAAACAAACATATCAGCTGTAATGGACAGGAAAGCTTCCGGGACTGAGCTTCCGGGGTTGCTCAGTCAACGAAACCGAGCAACTTTTACAAAGAAGTTCTTTCAGGAAATGAAAAAAAAGAAAAGAGGTGGTCATTTGGTACGAAGAAGTATATATTTTTTTAATTTCCGGGAAGCTGTCTCTTACACCCAGTATATTTTTTCGGTACGCATAGTGAAACAATTAACGATCATCTATTCTGCATGACAGACCAGTTAAACATTTTTTTTCATATTTGATAGAAAGTTGTTTGTTAGTATATCACCAGAACATCCTCTAAAATGGATAAAGGTCGTAAGCGTAAGAGGCATTGAACAGGAGGTTGAAATTAAATATGTTTTTTCTTCACAGAACTTACAAGTGCAGGTTGACTGATTCCACGTAAACAGAAAAAAAATACAATAACGAGGCTTTTCAGGAAACTTCATGCTCTTGGCGTGCGTAACCATGTGCGTAGCTTTATTTTAAGTACAAAAAGTTTATGTTATATATATCACGCCTTTATCCCTAATGGGGTAGGCAGAGCGTAAACAACCTAAACATAGGTCGTTCCGCCACGTCTGACAAATTTCGAGGGTTATTCCAGATGGATCGGTATATTGCTAAAGTGACAGGTTGTCAGCCCATCGCCTAAATTACAATACTGAAACCCTCGAATCCCTTAACTGACTTTTACAGCATGCCCGGGAGGATATGCAGCTGGCGCATTCTATGTTTTTCTCTCACTCCCAGTCCAGCATGGAAGGAATGTTTTTGTTAATGTTATGTTTAGCTTTTATGAGCTTGTAATAAAATAAATGTTTTAAATCTTATTATCTAAAGAATTCATGATTAAGAGAAAAATAGTTTTTAATCGTATTTTAAAATCTAATCGAATTCGATGACCTGATTTACTTGCCCTAATTTCAATGTAGAGTCCTCGAGCAGGTCTTTGCTGCTCTGCTGGAAAATACTTACAATTAAATAAGGTAGCTCTTCTAGGAAGATTAATGGCTGAACTTTAGACAGTGATAGATAGCGAGACGTTAACTCGCTAAGTTAATGTCAAGTGTATGAGGAAGTTAATCCTTATAATTATAATATAAACAATGCAGTTTGAAGAGCGTATCACGCGTCGAGTTGCGTAACAGAGGCTCGCAGTCGCAGGCTAATAGTCAAAGAACGCAGCTATTGTTGTGCCATAATATTTGCTCAGGTGTACTGTAAGAGGTGTGATGCTCTGCTCTACAATGAATGACGGCGATAGTGCGTCTCAGTGCGCATGTGTACGCGCGCTCGATAACCGCACTACGCGCCCGGCGCACGTGTCCATGTGACGGCTCTCGGCTCGTGGCTCGGGGCCGAGATGAAGGAGGCTGAGCCTGTGCGACCCCGCCGCCGTGCGCCTCTGCTCTGCCTACACCACCGCGCGGGGTAGCGCGAGTGACGACCCGGCCGCCGCGCGCCGACTCCGAACCGAACCGCCGCGCGCCAGTCGCAAGCTCGCGCCTATCGGGGCGGCTGTCACTCCCGCTCCTCGATTGCCGCTTTTTTACACAGCCGTATTCTGATACTGGATTTGTTTTTCTGTGTGAACTTATATTCTGTATGAGGATCGAGATTATCCGTATCGGTTGGAGTGTCGAACTGGCTGATAAGGGTGCGGTGTCCGAGCGTTAGTTGTGGAAATTCGCGTATCGGGGGAAGGAAAGTGTTTTTCTTTGGTGCGAGGCGTACGATCGGCGGTGGTGCGTCGGTGGATGGTGCGGCGCGGGCGGGCGCCGGGGCGCGGCCGGCGGCGCCGCTAGAGCAAAATGTCGATACCCCTGGGCCGGGACACTCAGCTCCCCACGCAGGTGAGTCTGACTCCTCATGTTCCGGGTTCCGAGTTTCCGAGTGTACCGCCACCGCGACGTCACGCGGAACGTGCCGACCACCTAAACAGTAAACTGCTAACTCGTAATGTTGTAATGCAACTTGTACTTCTATAAAGGAGGTAATTATGCATGAAACTAGCTCTACAGTCTACACTGCAGACTTATTGAATTTATGCATGACTTTGGTTTAATATGACTTAACTGCTACTAATTAGGCTTGTACACGGACTTTTAGTTTTTCTTGCGGTATCTAACGACAACTAGATAATTGCGGGTAGGCTAACTTTATACTACAAGTTTTCTTTTAAAGTTTGTTTCACTTGGTCTTAAAATTATTCTGTAGAAAAAAATACTTTCGTAGTCTTTAGACGAGCTTATTAGTCATATTTAGGACACTATTATTGCTACTAATTGGAAACTATTAAAAACCGTTTACTTGGAAAGTGAATGTCGACATCACGTCTACACGTTTTTATCAACAATCTGTTGTGATAAGTGTTGATAAACTATCGATTTAGCCACAAACAAGGTGACCGATCAATTCTGCTATCACTATCGCTAAACATACTATCATCGGTTATATTTTGTTATCATAGAACTTCGCAGAATGTTTGCATCATACCTATATAGAATGGGTAAACTAAGAACTATCTAATTATAGAAATGGCGCCACAAATTATCTAAAAATTACACTTTTACAGTTCAAGTCATACCAATTTGTAGATGTTTTTCCAACTTTTTCACCAAGTTAGTCACATATTTTTTTTCTATACTGAAATGCGCCCGCGCCAGCCTCGCGTAGAGTCTGTGCTGAAACCGTACATGGCCATTTTTTGCTATAGAGTTCGTATTTCGTTTAATTTGAAATACAAATTACGACTCGAGAAAAACAGTTTCAGTGTCAGTCTTTGATTACTTGCAGCATTATCGAAGCAGGAGACGCAAAGATATTTATAGACTCTACAATATTTGGACATTGATTCAAAAATTAAATGGATTTCAGTCAAATATAACCTGGCTATATTGTATTTAGAACTTAATTTTTGATTCAGAAGTAACTTTAGATACTTTAGTTTTTCAACTCTACCATTTTCAGACATTGGTTCTAATCCAATATTAGCCAAGCCAAAGGCTCTATTCGGTCTGACCTGTAAGTTCAAGGCTGTATTGATCCAGCCGGTGCAAGGTTGCTTATTTCCTTCCTCGGCCGAGCTATTTCCAGACCAGACTATCCATGTCGGCATTTCTATAAACAATTCAGAGGCTTTTCGGGTATTTAGCTTATGGCATGTTTTTATCCGAGGCTCGGTAATAATTTATTATCTACGTAGTTTTTAGATACGTACTGTCCGTCCCGTACATAATGTGCTTTTATTATACATGTTCAGTTCAATGGTAGCAATTCGTGGTTGCAAAATATGCGACAACTAAAGTAAGTCCATACTTGTCACTTTCTATCATGAGAGAATAGAACGGGATGGCAATCATTTTGGTTGAGATTTAGGTAAGTCGGGATGGTTACGAATTTGGCCCATTGAGTAATAGTATTCTACTGTTTTGTCTTGCTACATTTTAGAAGATAACGATTTTCCTGACTGTACAATTTTAGGAAAATGATACCATTTCTTTATCCCAAGTCTTTATCATATTGTTTTTATAAATTGCATATACGAAGTGTAAGGGACAGCTTACCGCAAACTGAAAAGTCAAAAAATATTTTCTTTACCTGAAAGAATTTCCTGGTCAAAGTTGTTCAGTTTCGTTGACTGAGTAACCCCTCTATCAGTGGTGTCCCTTACACCCGGTATATTCTCGTCTCCAGTCTAGGCCAGCTAATTTGGTATTTTATGACTTGTCTATGTATATTATCGACTTGTGTAAAGTTACGATCTATAGGTAAAAACATTATGGCTCTTGGAGTTAACCTAAGTAATTAGCTTGATTAAAAGTTTGAATTAGTTAGAGCTGACTTGCCGATCGATGGAAAGTTCTTAATTAATTATTTTCTAGACAATTTATTGCAGTGGATATTTAGTTCACTTCGCAACTAATATAGGTGGTTAAAAGTCTTGCTGTTTTTATTTAAAATGTAGAGCGCTCTGCAAATACATACATAAGTATTTTACTTTTAGTTTATATATTATAGATAGCGTATTTTAAGGCCTTAAGATTTTTAGGGCATGCTATCATAGCAAAACATGAAAGTCAGTATTGCATACAGATTTTTAATTTTATTGTAGTTGGGAAATCGTCTGTAGACGGCGAAACAAATAATGCTATGTTGTTGTAATTTTGCTATGTTACCTACTATTTTTAAGAATGCTTTTCTAGTGACCGTGGCGTAGTAGACCTGCTAATGCAACCAATTGCGGAAACGGATAACAAAGGAGCACTTAAGGCACCTAAGGCGTCATAATCGCACAGCATAATATGGCAACTATTGGCCACAGATGGCAACACCGGAACACTGATAAGCTAAGTAGGTGGTGCACCTTCTGACCAAGGCTGGACTTATCTAAATAGGCTGTGAACACCTCATTCCGTTGTTTGACGCACCTTGGACTTAACTTCAATCCATTTGTATGACTGCATTTGCATTTGTGCAAAGAAACCTTTCATCTGATGAAAGCATAAAACGTTTTCTTATTTGAATGCGAGTCGTGTTATGATTATGATATGACGTACTATAGAAGCTCAACGTTATAACCACCTTGTTATAACGGATAATACATCGTGAATCTACTACTAGCGTCTGTGTCAATTAGTCGAATTACATCTCTTCAAATTGAAAGTACGAATGGACAAAAATAACTCTGTATTTGTCATAGGAGATGAAATCGCATCATTGACTCTACCTTCGATTTCTAAACCTAAACTAAAAGCACACTCGCTTACTAATTTAGCTTCTAATCCCCTCTGATAAAGTGCACACGGACATTGGCTAGCAATGTAACGACATAGTTTGTTCCTGAGTCACAGGTCTTCTGCGAAGCGTTTATCTTAAGGAGAGCCTGAGCTATTGTTCGTGGGCAAAGATTTACAAGCCACTAAACTAAATCCCTAGTAAATCAAGTTGTACCGTACCGTTTTCTCACGGCACCAGCTTTATCTATTACCTAACAGGTGTTACAGTCGACACACAAAGTTACTTAGAATATTACATTGTTTTTCTTATCGGAGGAATTCAGAGGCGATTCTCTGGTCAATTTTTTTATTAATAGCGGTTTATCGGAGGAGGATTTATTTTTGTCGGAAAGTAGGTACGTCTTTTAGTAGGTATTGATAACTTCCCGATATTTTATCCAAATATGCTAAAGTTAGCAGATTGAGATTGATAATTTTTATTGATAAGTTCAATATTTTCTACTTGTGTGTCGTTATGTGTCATCTTAGCATTAGTGTGCTGGCCCGATTGGACTGTCCATTTAGTATTTACCTACCATGCCACATCACATAACCGTAATGAAGTTCATCGTTTTTATGTTTGTTTTTTGATCTTGGTGCTTTTTTACAGCCCTTCCTTTAGTTTTCGATAAAATTGTTTTCTATTTTCTAGGCGCCGCTATCTCAACTCTACCTCTAGGTAGGTAATAAAGAATGTCGATACCGTCGACACTGGCTGGAAACAGTCTGGTAATTAATCGGGTTAACTTTTTCCCCTCCATATCTGGAAAGATTGTTCTTTTTTTTTTAAAGCTTTTTTAATTAAAGCTTTTATTTAACTTGCACTGTATCTAACTAACTATGTGTGTTCGGGTGGAATCTTGCAACTCAATTTTGAAGCAGTTATCTTCAACCGATTGAGCTGAAATTTTGCACACTTATGTTAGTCCGGTGACAATGCAATATTATGATATCATCAAGCTGATCTCGTGATGGAGTTGACAGATATCCACTGGATCTCCCTCATGGAAAGTGATAAGATATCTAAATTTAGGCTCATTATATTTGTTGTCTTGGGCAGTTTCCATTACACATGATGACCAGGGTCTAATGATGAAGCCGACAGGTAGCCGTCGGAACTGCCACGTCCGAAGTGCTAAGATAGCCGAGTTCGGGCTCATTATATTTGTTGTCTTAAGCAGTTTCTAATACACATGATGACGAGGGTCTAATGATGAAGCCGACATGTAGCTGTCGGGACTGCCTCGTCGGAAGTGCTAAGATTCCCGAGTTCGGGCTCATTATATTTGTTGTCTTAAGCAGTTTCTATTACACATGATGACCAGGGTCAAATGATGAAGCCGACAGGTAGCCGTCGGAACTGCCTCGTAGGAAGTGCTAAAATAGCCGAGTTTGGGCTCATTATATTTATTGTCTTGAGCAGTTTCTATTGCACATGATGACGAGAGTCTAATGATGAAGCCGACTGATAGCCATCGGAACTACCTCGTCGAAAGTGCTAAGATAGTCGAGTTTTGGCTCATTATATTTGTTTTCTTGAGCAAATTCTATAACACATAATGACGAGGGTCTAATGATGAAGCCGAAAGATAGCCTTCGGAACCGCTTCGTCGAAAGTCAGCGATAGCCGAGTGTGGGCTAATTATATTTGTTGTCTTGAGCAGTTTCTATTATACATTATGACGAGCTTGCCCCTCACAGAAAAAAAAAATTAAAAGAGTTCGCCAAAAGACTTCAAAGTCATTGGTGCATCTCGTTTGGGGTGGTGAGAGGGGTTAACCACCCTCATAAAAGGAGAAAAGTTAAAACGTGTCTTAAAAGTACTCAACGTAGCGAGACTGGGGGGTTGAGGGGGGCTTGCCCCCCTCACAGGAAAACAAATATTTAGAACAGTTTTTGAAGTCGTTACCGCTATGGCGCATCTCGACTCGACTACCCCAGTCCCCATGTCGGCTTGCCTCTACACAGAAAGAGAAAAGTTTAAATGTGTTTTTAAAGTAGTCAACGTAGCTAGGTTGAGACAGAAAAAGATAAAATCAAAATCGTTTTTAAAGTCGTTGCCGCTATGCTGAGATTCTTCTTGATTGAGGAGAGCTTGACCCCTCAGAAAATAAAAAATATTTAAAGCAGTTTTTGAAGTTGTTACCGCTTCGATGCATCTCGACTTGCCCCTGACAGAAAAAGAAAAGTTGAAATGTTTTTGATATTTTACCGCTACAATGCATCTCGACTGAGGGGATGGAAGAGGTCGCATCCGCTCCCTCACAGAAAAAGAAAAGTTTTAGTCTGTTTTAAATAATTAATTCACATGTGTTTTTGAAGTAGGTAGTTGTTGTGTGACTAAAATGTAAAAAATAAATTATAAGTAAAAAATCTTTTTAAAACAAGCTTTTATCTTAAATGCGCTAAAAAGAATAAAATAAAATTTTCCTTTAAAACTTTTACTATCAATTTACAACGTCATTACATAATTTTTATAATATAAAAGCTTGTCGCGAGATTGCTTAAAACTTGTGTAGATAAACAAACAAATCACATACTTAACCTCATAACCTGTGTTAAATCTCGCGACAAGCTTTTATATTGTAAAAATTATGTAATGACGTTGTAAATTGATAGTAAAAGTTTTAAAGGAAAATTTTATTTTATTCTTTTTAGCGCATTTAAGATAAAAGCTTGTTTTAAAAAGATTTTTTACTTATAATTTATTTTTTAAACTGGCCATAGGATGTATGATAAACGGTTGCTAACCAGGCTATCCCGAAGCGATATTGCTATCGCAGAACATTGTCTGCATCTTACCTGGCCTTATTACCCGCGATAGTGCATATTGTGATTATTATAGACTTGTGAGATTGTGAGTCATTAGAGTATGCGCATAAAATAAGTCATCTTTAGGACAAATTCATTCAGCACCAACTAGCTCTCCAATCTGAAACATTTAATAATATTTAGAATTCAGTGATACTTACTTCTTTCCACAGCCACAAGTTGTTTAGTTTCATGAGCAGAATGTACCCTTAATACAAGCAGTTCCATTGTGGTTTTCAACACCTATATAGCAACTCTTGAGTCATGTAGAGAGCTTAAGGAATTATGCAGAGCTTCAAAAGCATCTCTCTGAGAGCTTACTCTGCGGTTTGCGAATGCTAAGCAGCAGTAAAGCTGCTAGACGCTCCTTATCCTGCTATAATTAGATCTGCAAGTGTTGTAACTTGGTTGCAATTGTCGCTAGTGATATGAAATAAGTTTGGAATTTTGGATTAAATTACAAAGTTGTACTTGTATGCGGTTAACAATATTGAAACTTTGTTAGTTGGTTAAGGTTTCGTTGTTTTAAAAGCATTTTAATAACTTAAATTTTAAAGCTAAATTTTTTTAAAGCTAAATAAAATAAAATAGCTTTATTTTAAAGCTAAATAAAATTTCTCTTCATATTATAGGTATCATGCTTAATAAATGCAGAATGTTATCTGCTGCACATTTCCAATCTATAGACAATGGGCGTTATCTGAACCCTCCATATTTTGTTGGCGGTTATCGCGTCCGATAATGTAGGATAAGGTATGGGATAACAACCTGTTTGGAAATAAACAGATACTTAAGATAATAAAGAAATATCAGTACATACATACATACATACAAGATACGCGCGAAAAACATAACCCTTCCTTGGCAGTCGGGTAAAAAGGGACTGCACTTTTCCATCGCGTTCAAAACTAATACATAAATAATTCGTTTTTTAACTCTATTGCCTTCTTTACAAGTTTTTCTGTAAAACGTTCAAAAAGAAATGGCCTAATTTTCTCCGTAGAAAAGTTGTAGGTACTTATTATTTTCCTCTTAGCAACCTAACGGATTTTTGCGTAAATTTATGCAGTCGGCATCTAAAGGAGAATTGCCGAGGCTAGATCCATTTTTACTTTTTTTTGTTACCATTGTATTCTGTAACAAACTTCTAAAACCTATAATCTTTCCAATTTAGTCTTTAACCAAAAAGGTACGCCCATAAATTCCCGGATAGGCGGCCAGTTGCAAAAAGCGAGGAAAAATGCGCGCAGCCGAATTGTTCTAAAAGAAAAAAATCACGTTTCCAGATTCAAAATTACGCTTACTACGGGCATGGTGTGCGTGGTTTCGTCGAAATATCTCGATTCCTGTATTCCTTAAATAAGTGGCAAGTTGCGATTCGACTTCTTGTGCTGCCAGCCGTCCTCGGCGGCGTCCTTTGCGCCGGAGAATGCTCCCAGACTCCTTATTGGGAAACTTAATAACCAATCGCTCCTGAATACTCCTGACGATCGATTGTCCGGCCCAGTTTGGAAGTCGGCTGGTTTGGCCAAGATTGATATTGCGCTCGAGGGCTGTATTTTTTTTTAAATTCAACTGGAAATTGGACGCGGCGCGACTCTCGATTAGCATTATTGGTTTTTCACCAAATTCCAAATAACTGCGACGAAATTGGTAAACTGCGATGTTATTGGAATGTCTGATTGAATTCAGACAGTTAACCTGCTGTTTTATTTTAATTTTAAATCAGCTCGCTTGCAATTAAATATTATTTGACCAACATTAATAGGAACGTAATCCGGCCTCAAATTCAAGATACTTGACAGTAATATGCCAGGTAATACTGCACTGACATTTAAATTATAGTGTATTAAAAACCGTGCGTTGCATGTAAACAATTTAGGGCTTGCGCCTAAAATACCTGCGCGAGCGCATGTTGCAAGTCGTCGGCCGCCACGCCATATAAGGCCCGGGCCATCGAGGCCGCACTGCGGACCCCAGAGACTTGTGCTGTGACACATTGATAGAAACACTTAAAGACTGCGCAATTTTTATATGCCATTGCAGCTATGTCGTCTGGCGCCATGTGCCTAGACTGACCTTTGATTAATTCCGTCAGAGTTCATTTCTAATGAACCTAGAAATTACCGTTTCCGTCGCACATTTCGTTTAAAGCTTCCAACCTAGAATGCTGAGGATATTATAGACAAATATGACAAAGATGCATCATGTAGAACCTTAGGACCTGGCCGTATATGTTAATTAGGAACTGGCGCCACTAGTTGGCTGGCATGCAAGACATTACCTGACCCTAGTGTTCGTGACAGAGATCTTGAGTTTCTATAAACTCGCCTTAAGATTAATTGCCAATGCAACTGAAAGTTTCGCTTTCTCGGAAGATTTCTGTGCGTGTAGTTTTGAAGCTTACGATGGAAACATGAAATACAACAACATTGAAGTTAATTTTGAAGTAACAAGAAGGAGAGCTCAATTTTATAACTTTTACGATAAATGACCTAGTTGTCCAATGCTAGCTCAACTTTTTGCAGAACAGAAAAACTCATTTGGCAATGTGCTCTCAGACAAAAATCCTCCGATATATCACGGGAGGACATTTCGAGCACGAATGTCGTTCCCGTTAACCTTTTAATTTCCAGCGAAATCCTTCGCCAGACCCGTAATTATTTGTCAGCGACTACAGTTCCATTCCATCTGATACCATCTTAATTTTCACTCTCCGCCCAGACATTATTTGACTTTTATCTTGCTTAATTAAAACTCATTCCGCTGAGATTTTGTGCAAATATTTAACGGCAATCTAGAATGTTGGCAACGGAATATCCTTCAACCCTGTTTTTATCAATCTGCTACTTTTTTTGCCAAGTCACGGCGACATGATTACGTCGTTTCAGCACTTTAGAAACTTACGTGTCCATCGAGACAGTGTTATTCATCATCAGGACGGATGCTATCAAGTATCAATTACCAAGGAGATGATAGATATTGGCGCGCTGGCCGAGATAAGCCACGGCACGAAACTAGCGCAAATACGCGCAACAACCTAATCAACTACTAGCCTCTGGCGACCGAGGCCATTATCGTCCCGGCTAATCTAATGTGAACTCAACAACGTGCGCACAAAGTTAAATTAGTATCAGAACTCAGAGGCGAGTAGCATCTGCACACATGCTGCAACTCGATGGTAGAGCATCTCAACTTGAGCGAAAAACGTTTGACTTTAAATCCTATTACCGAGTAGGAAAGGATTAATTTCTATTAAAGTGACAGATGTACTTACGGCTGCTCCTGTCCGGTGGAAGGACGAGCGTGACGGAATGGGAATCAGTTCGAGTCAAGTGCTACCGTTCGTTTTGTTCGACACGGATCGTTTAGGCGACTGTCTGGATTACTGAGAAGGAACGAACATGTCGTGCCAGTCAAGAATTTCTAACGGCCACATACCATGACAAGCTATAGAGGGGATAACATCCCATGTCTCTTAAACTGCACTTAATATGTAAAACAATGTATGAGATGCTAAATTTAGAGGGTCCCCAGGGCATTAAATTAAATTGTACATCTCCAGCGAAAATTGTATGCGGTGGTGGTGGCAAATGGAGAGCGGTTTATGGTCCAATCCCAAACTAAATTTTCGTTAACACCCTTTTTGTACGTCGATGGGTCGTAAAATTTAACAGGCTTTATTAAATTCTGTGCTCACCTCACGAGTTGAGTAACTTTACAAACAAGAAAAAGATTAACAACATTGAGTTATTGCACTGAATTTGGTTCGCAAAAATCTATTCGAGTTCAGGTAGTCGCAGTTGACTACTTCTTTTGTTGTGCCAATGCCAAGGCGCGAATCCAATTAGGTATTCATTCAGTACGAAAGTAAGTTTATAGAGCAAGTAATAACTCGGGCGATCCAATAACCATCAATCTCGTAGACATTCACTATGACTGTTATTTATACAACAACGTATTGTTAACGAAGTGCGAAATATAGGTAACTCGGTCGCACTACGCTACGATCACACATGTACTTACATGATTTCCGTTTTAAGCATTTGATAACATTGAAAGATGTGATAAATGTACCAACTCTCTAGAGTATGGAAGATTCAAGACAAGTAATTTGCAATCCCACCGTTCCCCTTATGAAAACTGATATTCCGTTTCAAGGACGTCTGTCAAGTTCTGGAGTAGGTACGAACATGAAAAATCGTTTTGTTCGCATCTGAAAGGGGGAGATATTGTTCGATTCGAGTAGGCGGCGACAACTTGTCGCAATTAGAGTGCCTATACGGGAAGAAGATAAATCGAACCAGCTGTCAGCGTCAGATGTCTCCGAGACGAATGGCAATCCCGTTTTCAACTCCCTTGTCGTGCTGTTAACATATTTTACTTGTCCATTTTTGCTGTCTTATCTCTGGAAAATCCAAGTCCATTTGTCATACCTAGATATCTAGGCAGTACCGGGCGTGTCGGTTTCATTCTTATCTAGGTCTATTTTTTCTCCTACTTTGCTTGCATGACTTGCCATGGCCAGTGTCTTTTAAGGAGTAATAAAAAGTGTCATGCACCAAAGCAAATAACAAGAAAGAAAGTGGGCGAAGCCCAATGTAAACTAGGACTTGTGATATTTCCTTATTCGAAAAAAACAGAAGTAGAAATACATTATGTAGGTACTTACTTACTTAGTAAAATAAAGAAAAAAGTCCCAAAGTAAGTACCACCTCTCATTTGAGTAGGTAGTCGTTAGGCTTACCTTTAACGAAAGGTGCCCTTGAGAAGATCAAGATCCTGATGAGAAGGCGTTTAACTGGAAAACGGGTGATTTCATCCTCCTTTGTGTGGTCAAGAGCAACAAACAAAGCCATTTCGCGATGTAATGACACTACAAAGGTCACTTCCAAATTGAGCGTTTCCAATGTGCTTAAATGTACGAAGGCTGGTTTCCTGGTGCGTTGACACGAATGTTTAGCGGCGTGAAGTCAAGGGGATGTCAACAACCTCGGGCATAAAAAGTAACTCGACTCGAACCTGCAAAAAACGCTGTTGCCATATCTGCTAGCTGCAACCTGTACGTCAAGTGGCCCAGTCCGCTAGATATGGTCGGCCTAGCTAATGCACGTCGGAGAGATCCATTATAAAAGTCAGTAAATGCATTCGTTTGAAGATGCGTCTTGATTCAGAAATAGATCTTTGATTCAAATGTGGCATTTCGATACGAGATAGAGTCGCAGTTCTGAAGTGTTTATAGGTGTATAAATCAGCAATGAACAAAGCCTATAATTTAAATTAAATGTCACATTAAATCATGTAAGTACAAATATTTGTTTATCTGATCGGTTTATGGCAGTGTATTACAGGACAAACTGTATCGATCTGATCTTAATTGTTTGTCTGTGACCAACAACGGTAAATCGATCATGGGAGATAATTCGAGATCTGCGCTTGTGAGATATCGAAAAGCATTTCGTTGAAACTGCAATGATATAGTCAACATAGATTGCTGCTTAAAGATATGCCCTGGATATGTAACAGGAAGCGATGCAGCAGTGTATATCAAAGTTGCAATCAATGAGCCGTTGCATGGCGGTGTATGACTGATCTAAATGAATGTATGACTCGCTTACTTTATGTCCCAAGCACCGATTTCTGATGGCGATTTATAAGTGGCTACTAAGAAAAGCCCTTGAGTGGTCTGGTGGTCTTGTCTCGGTATGATGTAATATAAATTAAACTTCGAAAAGTAATTTGCACTTTTTTTGGCGAAGTACTCGTGCAACAGGAAATTGAATTGGAAGAGATTCACACGAGTCGGTTGTGTTTAAAGTCGATCAGTTTTATGTTTACAGGAAATCCTAAAACTTCGTTACACAAAAGACTTCCTTTCACAAATCAACAGGATTCGAAGTGTCTAATGACTTCATTTACGTTCGCTTTGCCATGTTTCCATAATATAACGACATAAACCGTTATAGAGAATAGACGAAATAATCGGCGGTTCCCTTCGGGTCGATCACTTTGACTTTCACTGATCAAATTTTTGCTAAAAGCCGGTCTTGCTGCGAAAGTGGTTGGTCAGGTCCAGGCTTTATGTACCGATGGCTAGCTGGATAGTGTAAACCTAAGACTGCGCGTATTTCATGCTTTGATTTTACCATTTTAAGAAAAGTACCTCAATCAAATTTCATTGAGTTTCTGTTCTTCTTCATTCTGTTGACGTTGACTCTACACTACACCACAACGCAGACATTTTACTTTGTATTTTTTATGTTATGGGTGAATCTGTTATTTACCTAATATTTCATTCAACATTTTCAACTTTCATAATTCAGTCAACAAACAAAACCATAAATCACATTTACCATTTTTATTATCCGCAAAATTTATGCTCGCACATTTCGCTTACAAATTGCCAACAAAAACCCGAATCTCCTACCGGCCATCCATCTTCTGAAAGCTGCTGAATACACCTGTAAAATAGGTCATTGTGTACCCTCGTGGTTATAAATAGATTGTATATAGGCGTCTATTGTACCTACAAGATGCCTAACATGGGATGCTATTATTATTCTGAAAGAGGGTCGCCGTCCTCTAGCTTGTATGCAAACAAATACCAAACTTGAACAGGCTCTAGTTCCTACCACCCTCTCGTATCCGTATTCTCATGCATGAGAAACTTTAAGTACGGCAAACAAAAAAGTTCTATTGCAAGTCAAAGTTTGCACGAGAGTCTTTCGAAATGTTCGGCCACTGAAAATGTCGTACATATCCGTATCTTTTAAAAATGTTTCCTGCTTTTTTATTCGAGGATATTTCTGAATGTTGCACCATCACTTGCGTATCGTTAGCGGAAATTTGAAATCCGAACACAAAATGTTTGCTCGCTTTGTTTGAGTTTGTGAATATAAGGGTGCTGGGAGGGGATTGCGTCCACCACCCAGGACCCATTATGCACGAACTTCTAACGATGTTCCGGGTAATTGAAATTCGCCACTTCTATATTAAATTTTATATTAAAACCCGATTCCGTATTCATGACAAGCGCGTAATAAGTTTGCAGCTAAAGACTTAAAGTTATAAACTTTAAAAGGCTTGCTCCCGATGCCGCATGCAACGCGTGCACTGCAAAAGTTTACCTAAGCCTTCTATTTAGATTTTGCGGGCGGAATTTTCCCTTATTTTCATATTCCGAGAAACTCGTAAGTACGTCGAGGAAACTGCCACAAATATTTTAAGCTTATCCAAATGTCGTTTGGGTTTTGCTTTCCTTCGTATAATTTGCTAAAAATTTTGCGTGCTTTGGATTTACGACTTAGCGGGTTCCAGAGCAGTCATTGCTGCGGACTGTAAACGCATTGGGTTCAGCACCACCCTTCGTGACACCCTCTGAATTCCATAAAAGCCTCCTACGACGCAACCATTTTTCGTTTCCATATTATTTGCCCTAAAAATGCGGCGCACGCACCAACAAATTGATATCAACTCACGATTTTAAGAACTAAAGTGTACGGAAACACATTTCGGGGGCATTATGTAGGCCTATTAACATTCTTAAAGAATATAAAATGATAAAGTATGTGTGCTTAGAATGCTTAATATGTCGGCATCAATAATATCACGAATAAAATGAACAGAGGCTGTGAATTCTAGTATTTTATGGACTTTGTTTGCTTTTCAGGCTTGAGCTGTGGCTTGAGAATAGTTTGAGTAAGGTTCCTTGATAGAAATATTCATTTTGCAATTAATATTACTATAAAACTTCGTTTTAATTTAATCCGCATTGGATAAATTAAAGATGGCGCCAGTAGGTATCAATAGTAATAAAACGTGTTATTAAAATTCTAACTGGTTTAATTCCTCTTAATTTTATTGCTGCATTAAATTAGGTCACTAGGAAATCGGAATTATCTAGCTACCATTAACTACAGTTATTTCTGTGTCATTAAACTAATTATCAAAGGTCTTTTAATAACTTTTATGTCAATGCTTGTTTCCCTCCAAAAGGAGCAATGACCTCTCAACTTTCTTTAATATTGAAATGTCACAATAAAGTTGCCAACCCCCAGTCCAAAGAGTGGCCGACAATAAAAATGGAGTTGGTCGGGACAGTTCGTGTCAAGATATCATCTGCCGTGCCTCTGGTGACAGTCGTGACTTTACACGATAATGCCTCTACTTGCTACCGGATATTTAATTTACCAACATCTTGATAGCTGCTGGAAAAGAAAATGCTGCTTAAACTCGTAAAAATGCCAACAAAGGTAATTTAATTTTGAGCAATGAATGGAAGGTACCTGAATTTTATGATTTACGCGGGAGTGTCGAGTCGAACCATATAGGATTTCTGTACTTTATTTCTAACTTTCACCACATTGTCTTTCACTACCGGCACATTATTATGCTAATTCCACTACACTAACATAATAATAACCGCGAAAAACTAAATTAGAAAGCCAGAAACTCAGTCCTACGTAAGCAAAACTTCAAACTTGAGCGTTTACGCACTGGTCCGAATCTGATCCGTAGTATCCGAGAAAATTTGTATGGATTGGCGCGAAAATGTTTGACAGCTTCCATAAAATTTTCACGAATACGAACCGAATACGGATGGCAGTGCGTAAACGGCCTTATTTTCTGACATAATTATGGCCAGTTCGTGTTTGAATTTAAAATGTAACCACCAGTAGCGACCTTCTTGGACGTTTATTTGTGACTTGAGTAAGGTATAATATTTGCATTTTATACAAGAATCCGCGAAATGTTTATTAATATGATTGTGTTTATTTATTTAAAACGTGCACGTCAGATAAAATAACAAGTGGTTCACATTGGCGCGTCTAATATGCAAATGTAGAGCAATACAGTCGAGAGTACGACAAGAAAAGCTTTGGCTGCGACTGTAGTTCTTATTTTTATTGTAATAAGAACTACATAATGTCAAACCATGTGTATGCCTGTACGTTATTTGCAGATACCACCTTTAATTCGATCGACGTATGAGTTGTTGAATTATTCAACGATGTTCCGGCGCCCGCTAGTGAATTTTAATTCCAGCTCTTGTGTTGAGAGCTGAAAGCCTAGAATTACTAGGTTTGAATGGAACGTGCTCTGATTTCAGAATATTAGCTGGCAGGTTATATTCAAAGATTCATTGACTAATTTAACAGACACAAAGGAAAGTCTTTGAAATTATGATATCCTTAGATATTTGGACCAAAAAGGGACCGATTTTAATTACTCTTAGAATATTAATGAACCAGAGGAAATATCTGCTTTTTTATACTAATGGAATATCTTATTCAACGGGAAAAACTATAATCACTATTAGTACCGCGAACAGGAAGGCTAATCTTCGATTAAAGACAGGAAAAGAGAACTTAGGTTAGGAGATGATAACATAATCTAGAAACCATCTCATACTGATTGGTAACATCTTTCTACTCTCGTTTGATTATAAAAACGGCGTGAGAAACATAAATGATATAAAGCAAATCATCATAAGTTAGTGTAATAAATAAAACTTAATGCTTTTGCCAGATCGTAAAAGAATTTTGATCGAGGTTAATAATAATAACATTTAAAAACATTGAATTTATACGAAAAATATTTAAGATTTCAACTTAGTTTTATGATTATTAAATGTGAAGGGTTCCGGCTTGAAACTACTTCTTTTAATTCATGAAGAGTCAGAGGTGGTAATAATGCCTTTTACTAGATCGTTGACTCTCTAAGCTAAATATTACTTTAAAATCATGGTAGAGTTTATAATTCTAAACATAAACACGATGGTAAAGACGCAGACGTTTCACCAAACACATGTTACAACAATGAAATGACAAATCGTCGTCCAGACCTTGAAAACGCGCATGTTCAACCCGATCTGCCGGCAATTAACACGTTGATAACATTTATCATCTGTACATGCGCGTTTATTTTAGGCGTGCGCAGGCGCATAATGGCTGCGCGCATAAATTACTCGCGGCGCCGTCTCACCAGGAACTTATCGCGCTAATTGGGACACTCATGTCCTGTCTATCTTCCTATAATTGTAGGAATTAAAGAGGAAGAAAAGATGTAACCACCACTTTTTTTCCATATTTTTGAATGACCTCTGTCAAATATTGTTAAATTATAGTCAAATCAACTCCCGGGAAGTTAGTTTAGCAGAAGATGATTATTATTTTTTAAATCCCATACAAAGTTATTACCTTGAGGCCAAAACCATCCCTTACACAGTTTGCTCCTATAGGAATCTATTATCCATCCTAGCTCTACAACCACACCATTCATGCTATACTTACGACGGATTCACACGCCACCACAACTCAACCAATTTAAAAATCCCAATGTTCCTCTGCAAGGTAAACTCTTCAGGCACCTGTTAATCTTGCCGGGTTGGCTAAACTTGTCTGATTTATAGAGTGCCTTGAGCGGGTAGTTAAGAAAATGTCTGTAGTTAACCACTAATATCGGTCGCTATCGAGTTATAAACTGGGAGGGACTCTTATTGAGTAATGGGTTCCCTGATATAAGTAGTAACCTTGATAGGATCATTTACTGTGACTATTTAAAGTTTTATTTTATGTTCATTTTGATTGACTAGTAAATTGCCAAGAAACTGACGCTCACTAGGGTAATAAATTCCGAGCAAGAAGAGCGACTCTACAATAAATGGCAGGATGAAAATGATTTGTGCTGAAGGAAATCTTGAAAAATTGCATTACTATCCAAGGCATCTGGACGACAAATGTCTGTAGTTTGCAAAAGCGGGTAGGACGGAGGCCAGCAATTATGTTTATAATAGCCTCCGCCGGCGCCCGCCCAGGATGCACCCCGCGCGGACTGGCCATCAATAGACAGCACCCGCCACGACGCTAAACCACGAAAATTAAAAAGGATAAACTAAACAAAGTTTCCCGCTATAGCGACTGTTTGGCGCCAACACACTCATCCAACAGATAAAGACATTCACGCATTGGACGCATCATCATTATCGTCCAATTATAATTTTATGAAGGCTCCTCTTAGCGCTGATAAAGTTAACTTCCGAGCGCGATAATCACATTTGCAACGTCGTCGTGAGTCGTCATAAGAAACTCTGCCGACTAAGTGATCTATATTAAGTTGCTCCGCTTGGAATTTAATTAATATTGTCGCTAAAATTGATTGCTAGAGCTTGGAAGACAGCCCCGAGCCCCCCAATAACCTGGAGTGCCGAACGAAGATTCTCACCATTTGTTACCGGTGATGAAATGGCGGACATTATTGGAGCCCACCGTAAATCTGCACCTCGCCCCAATTAATTCAATGGGATGCTCGATTAATTATTCCGCGGACATGCCTCTGACAAATTGTCTCTGCTCGGGCATAATGAAGGTCAAACGCTGTTTACCAACAACTCGTTTAAGCCCAAGCCCGACGCCTTGGTTGATCATGATCATGATCGGTGTGCTAAAACCAGACGCGCCATTTTCGGCAGGGTTAAGTGCCCGTATACCTGGATACACACTCTTAATTTAATACACGGCGACAGTCCGAGGCCATTATGCCTTATGTGCTGCTCTGAAAGCAGTCAGTACAGTTTTACGATGGCGCGGATTCGCTCGTATCCTTTCAGACATTATTGCTGCATGCAAATTTAATGATGCGTTCTTTGTTTACAAGCGAAACGCTCGTTCCGATTCACTTAAATCCTCGTTCAGATCATGAAGAAACAGTAGGAGATATTAAATTACAGCTTTTGTTACCAGTTTCGTCACTCATTTCCTTAAATGACTTTGGGAGTTGAATCCCAAAAAAGGTGGGAAGATATGCATCAAGAGCACACAAACGCGAGTTATCTCCCTTTATTATCCAACAGGAATCAGTAGCGAGGTCGGTGACCCTCGAAGTCACGTTTCCTAACAAAAAAATGAGCGCAATAAAGCATTGTAATACGTTCATCTGTCATCTAATAGCCACCCTGAGGCGGTGACGCTTAAGGTCTATAACTTAAGGCTTACTGTCAGACAGAAAAACGAAGGCTGTTTATTGAAGCTTTTTATTGTGCTCGCCCGCTCTGTACTCCCTTTTGTGTACGATACAATACCAAAAGCTGTCGTGCCTTGACTGTAAATGTGTAAACGAATCATACTTCCTTTTTTTCTGCATCGATTTTAATATTGGATTCCTTTCTTTGCTTCAGGTGTGTACCTACTTCTTGATCAGACTCCAGAAATGTGTCGTTAAAATTCGTGAGTATAATTTTAAACTTTTACATCGTCAGTGCATAATGTGTAGCAAAAGTTAGGCATGCATCTCTCTTAGCGTGCAAAGTTTCTTAGAACTCTACAATCTTTTACCGGGCATATCAGTTACGGCTCTCAAACATGAAGACGTCTCAACTAAGGTCCAAGTTTACCCCCTACCTCCGCCCATACTTCGTCTTGCGAGGCGGCTCTCACAAAGCGGGAAAGACGTGGACAATCAAATCTCGCGACAATTTCTCAGTTCTCTACATGGCTCTACACCACCGGCAAGCTCAAAGAACCTTTGTGCTCATGTTGTGGACTTTTTGTGCTCTGTCGCTCGTGAACTCGACGTGTTACTTCGTGATGCAACTGTTTACGTATAACGCCGTAGGGCACGCGGTTTTAAATAACAATGCTATAATAGATGATTGATAAGTTCTGACTTATTTTGACAAGCATGCCTTTCTTAACTAAACCATTTTGTAACGTTCAAAAGAATAGAAACACATTCACGTGTCACATATTTTCGCTTTAGCCTTTTAACTGCATACAGATCACTGAATATTAATCTCGTTTCTTTCTCTCCCATAAAAACTACATTTGGCGCCATATGGCGTTTGTATCACTAACGGACGGACTGGGTCATTTCCATGCATGTATTACGCGGTCGGTTGTAGAGGTCGTTGCATAACGCAGGACTAGTGGACTACAGATCGATAATCGAATTAGGTCGGGTTGCACATATTTATGGTACGTATCTCTATAAGCAGGTAGATGCATTCCCAGAAGCTGAGCCCACTTGAGGGCGCGGCTCGATTACTTTTAAACTTTAACGTTTGCTGCATGCATTTTTAAAAGCAGCCTTTACTTTTTGCGCAAATATTTGCTCCGCTGAGAGTAAATCTCTTGAGATTCAACGTGTTGGAGGGTAAAACGTTTAGTTGGCTGTCGAGAAGATTAAACGAAAGCACCGCTTGTATTTTTTGTATTAGCGTCTGCGTGAAATTAATGTTGGGCTTCATTCATTAAGATTTTCGAAGATTAGCACTTGTCCCATTCAGGTTTTTGGGGCGGTTTTTTATGTGACCTCGGAATCCCATTAGAGATTAAACAAAGGTCGTGCGGCATGCGGTTCCCATTGAAATTCGATGCTTTTATGGATTTCTGGAATTTTGAAGCTGGTGGTCTTTCGCTGTCGATGGTAGATTTATTGTGCCACACACACCCCCTGGTCTGTCGGCAAATGATCTTGGGAAAGTCTGCTGGATGTGGGCGTAAATACAATTTGGGACTAAGACTAATGTTGGTATAACGAACTCAAGGTTAGAATAAGGAATTCTTGGGAAACATTAATCATTCATCAGCAAAGTTGGAAAGATCGGCCATTTGAATAGGTTATTGCGGGTCATGGGTTGCGATTGACGTCGGATTAGAAGACCAGGTAGTTTAGATTTACCTAATACATAAGTAAGATCTCAATATCGATGAATGGCTGCGATAAAACCCACAATAACTTAATAGTAAACCCCTCTGCCAGCTTCAAGGCGAAGAGAAATCAGATTAGCAGTTTCTCTGTGTCGTAGTATCACTGTCGGGTGGTCTTATCGCCTGTAAGACCGCCCCTGGCCAATATATCAGCGTTACGTCAGCTTACGGTGACCCGATGACTCAGCAGACCAGCCTTTGACCAACAAGGCCGATTTTCGAGAAACATACGGTTTTACTGTCGAAAGGT
Organism: Scrobipalpa atriplicella; assembly: GCA_029255725.1. Taxonomy (NCBI): domain Eukaryota; kingdom Metazoa; phylum Arthropoda; class Insecta; order Lepidoptera; family Gelechiidae; genus Scrobipalpa; species Scrobipalpa atriplicella. The sequence goes on from JARACY010002684.1 coordinate 35,279, forward strand.
GAACTTTTGATGAACCCGTGACGCGTGCATCATATAATGTGGATCCGAACGCTTCTTGAATAATTATGTGAATCCATTTCGATCGTAATTCTCCGTAATTTCATTATGTCGCCTCCTATGGCCCGCGGCAAGGATTTTGCTGGAAAGTTTTCAATAGTCGCCTTGTTAAGGGAAAGGTCGCAGCGAGGGCCGTTCGTTTAAATATCATACGTCAGCTTAATGAGCTGTTGGTACATGGTTTTTATTTTTAAAAGTATGAATGAGCAGCCAAATTATGAACATCTTGCTAAAAATTTCTGCTTACAATGACCCCACGCGATGGATCCTTGTGGATATTTGGATAAAATTTGGTGTTATAGTACCTGTTATTTGACACCATTTAAAATGAGAAGAGATTTCATTTGTTTTTAAGCTTTTAATCTGGGGCAAATAATTCCACGAGGTGCAAAATACCGATATTGGCGAGACTGAGCGTAAACAGAGCTACAGTTCAAAATCGTAAAACTACAGTTACGTGCAAAATGTTTTACCAATTCTTTTGTGCCGGAGTGTGTCAAAGCTTGGCACACATGTGTGCAAGCATACCTGCATATATCGAGGAGCGATTCGACATGCACCGCTTGCGCATTCGTTACGGCCTGCACTCGACTCGTATTTGTATAATCATTCGTAATCGTGTAAAGATCGATAATGCGGGATTTCGCGAAACGAGACCATATAACGGTTCCGAAGAAATTCAATTTCTAGCTAAGAAATTAATTTTATGAGTGAAACACTCATTTCAAAAGTTGAGTAGGTAAGCTTAGTAATTTGCAACCTGTGTAGAGAACAGTATTCGTTAATAAGAATATTAAATTGCTTCCTTGATTGCAGTTTTACCAGATATATCTCAGACTTTATCCGTAGTGAAACGATGACGTAATATAATCGATCGAACAAAGTCTGTCGGTATTGATAACATTTTAATAAAACTGTGCTTTGCCAAATGGTTCTTTAACGAATTTTATGATGTCCCGAATGAATCATGTTCTTTATGAAAAAAAAAACTTTCATATTTAGAATGTATAATCTTGTATATCAGTACAGCCGACCCATAAAACATAGATAAATCGCCCGATATCGTAAATATCGTTTATCAATATGCAAACAAAACAGACCATTTTGCGTGCTGGCAGCAAATGTTTACGTTGTGACTACTCAGAACTCTCCCATATGGCGGGCACAATAATAGCTTTACAATAAGACCACCAAACTTCTCCCTATGACGTCTCATTCATACTCTAGCGGATATGACGTAGAAAAATAAACATTCCATATTGTTACAAGGAATGTGAGTGTTCTGTTTGCCCTCCCCGTTCCAACGGTCGGAGATGTCTCCGAAGAGAAATTACATTTTTCACGACATCTGCCCTCCGACTTCGTGATTTGTCACAATATTTGCACTGAAATGTACGTGGAAGCTCCTTTAAAAATTGCTGTGAAAAATTGAATGTATATTGCAGTTTCGCCTTTGGTTTTGATGTAATTTGTTTCCATAAACTGTGACTTCATACTTTGTAGTTTAGATATCAAAGCTTTCTGTTCATGGAGGTAGAAATGTCTTATTTTCTGCGTCCATGTTTCTACGTCTTACGTCTTATTTGCTTATAGCAACTGGAAACCTCTTTTAATATCTTTACTTTGCTGCACTTCCCAAAGATATTCCCGTGTGATTGCCCTGATCTATAAACATCACCTTTCCCGGTTACTTAGAGCCGAATGATAACAACAAACATTTCCTTATCTGTTCAGTATCAATGGCTATCTAAGTTGGGAATGCATGTGGCCAAGATAAGTATACGTATATATTGCAGAGTGAACCATAGAGTAAACATTAAACGAAAAGTACAGAGAGAGAACACGAAGTTGGGAATACCATTAGCTGCTCTGCGGCTTCCCAACCATGTGAAGCGATTCTCAGTGATGTGAAGAGTACACAAACGTTATTTATTTTTTGTTTTGAATTGCTTTTAAACGTAAAAGGCACTCGTTTTAGAGCCATATGGCTTTAAACAAAACAATCGAATGATTCAGAGACATGTTAAGAATCATGTGGAATCCATTCATATTGTGGATAAAATTCTGAACTATCATGGGACAGGGCTGATTAAAGATGATTGATTTGAATATTGTCCTTATTGATGATAAAACATTATCAAAGATGGGCTCCTCCCTCCACCAAAATGTTTCCAAATGTCTCAATTAACTTGATGGATTGCCATTTAGCGCTAAAAGCAAAGCAAAGCCAAATTAATAAATAGATTGTAATGTAAACAAATGCTTAAAAATTGGCTTTTTTATCCATCGTAATAAAGTACCTACCTATTGTTGTTGCGATGGCAGCCTATGGCAGCACGTGGGGAGCGAATAAAGCAACAGGATCGATGGTAGTCCCCTGTCAATATCACTGATTGGAACCGCGCGCGCCCGTCCGTCGCTCTTTATTGCGTCGATTTATTTTTTATCTGCGACACACGCGCCACTCTCACCCATATTCCAAATGTTTGATTTTTCGAACATGATTCAGAACTTTCTTGTTTGCCAGTTCCTAAAAAGCAGATTAAAAATTCAAATTAATTACATGGAATGGAACCTTTTATCAACACATAATCCATCAAAGAGCTTTTAGCGTTGGTTTTAGAAACCTTCCAATTATGGAATAAAATTTTTCGATCAGGCCCTGTTGTTAGCATCCTATACTTAAAGCTTTCAACAAATATTGCTTTAATGGATTTGGTACACAATGTATTTTGTAAGAGAATAAAGTCATTGTTACCAAAGTCGACAATAAATTCAATAAAGCTCTTTACGTCGAACGAGGATTGTTTAAAAGAGAATTTATTAGAAGGCTTTTACAAGTAGGTTCTTATGTAAAGAACAGATAACTTAGGTACTTACTTAAAAAAATTATAGCGAAAAACGTAGGAGTGATGCTAATTTTATATGTTTAGGTTTAACTGATATAATTAGGAACTCTACATTTTCTTTGAAAGATTTCAAGCTTCGTCTCTTTACTCGACTGCAAATGTTGGCAGTTTATAAATTACTCTGAAAAAAAAAAACATGTTCCAAATAGTATTATTTTTCATAAAATTATTTTCACATTATTTTTAGGGGTGTCGAGTCGGACATTACGAGGTGTAATATTGCCGCACGGAGAGGCGCGGGTGTCGCAGATAAAAAATAAATCGACGCAATAAAGAGCGACGGACGGGCGCGCGCGGTTCCAATCAGTGATATTGACAGGGGACTACCATCGATCCTGTTGCTTTATTCGCTCCCCACGTGCTGCCATAGGCTGCCATCGCAACAACAATAGGTAGGTACTTTATTACGATGGATAAAAAAGCCAATTTTTAAGCATTTGTTTACATTACAATCTATTTATTAATTTGGCTTTGCTTTGCTTTTAGCGCTAAATGGCAATCCATCAAGTTAATGAGACATTTGGAAACATTTTGGTGGAGGGAGGAGCCCATCTTTGATAATGTTTTATCATCAATAAGGACAATATTCAAATCAATCATCTTTAATCAGCCCTGTCCCATGATAGTTCAGAATTTTATCCACAATATGAATGGATTCCACATGATTCTTAACATGTCTCTGAATCATTCGATTGTTTTGTTTAAAGCCATATGGCTCTAAAACGAGTGCCTTTTACGTTTAAAAGCAATTCAAAACAAAAAATAAATAACGTTTGTGTACTCTTCACATCACTGAGAATCGCTTCACATGGTTGGGAAGCCGCAGAGCAGCTAATGGTATTCCCAACTTCGTGTTCTCTCTCTGTACTTTTCGTTTAATGTTTACTCTATGGTTCACTCTGCAATATATACGTATACTTATCTTGGCCACATGCATTCCCAACTTAGATAGCCATTGATACTGAACAGATAAGGAAATGTTTGTTGTTATCATTCGGCTCTAAGTAACCGGGAAAGGTGATGTTTATAGATCAGGGCAATCACACGGGAATATCTTTGGGAAGTGCAGCAAAGTAAAGATATTAAAAGAGGTTTCCAGTTGCTATAAGCAAATAAGACGTAAGACGTAGAAACATGGACGCAGAAAATAAGACATTTCTACCTCCATGAACAGAAAGCTTTGATATCTAAACTACAAAGTATGAAGTCACAGTTTATGGAAACAAATTACATCAAAACCAAAGGCGAAACTGCAATATACATTCAATTTTTCACAGCAATTTTTAAAGGAGCTTCCACGTACATTTCAGTGCAAATATTGTGACAAATCACGAAGTCGGAGGGCAGATGTCGTGAAAAATGTAATTTCTCTTCGGAGACATCTCCGACCGTTGGAACGGGGAGGGCAAACAGAACACTCACATTCCTTGTAACAATATGGAATGTTTATTTTTCTACGTCATATCCGCTAGAGTATGAATGAGACGTCATAGGGAGAAGTTTGGTGGTCTTATTGTAAAGCTATTATTGTGCCCGCCATATGGGAGAGTTCTGAGTAGTCACAACGTAAACATTTGCTGCCAGCACGCAAAATGGTCTGTTTTGTTTGCATATTGATAAACGATATTTACGATATCGGGCGATTTATCTATGTTTTATGGGTCGGCTGTACTGATATACAAGATTATACATTCTAAATATGAAAGTTTTTTTTTTCATAAAGAACATGATTCATTCGGGACATCATAAAATTCGTTAAAGAACCATTTGGCAAAGCACAGTTTTATTAAAATGTTATCAATACCGACAGACTTTGTTCGATCGATTATATTACGTCATCGTTTCACTACGGATAAAGTCTGAGATATATCTGGTAAAACTGCAATCAAGGAAGCAATTTAATATTCTTATTAACGAATACTGTTCTCTACACAGGTTGCAAATTACTAAGCTTAACCTT
>JARACY010002685.1:0-40203 GCA_029255725.1 Scrobipalpa atriplicella
AGTGTGGCAACAGTTTTAATACACACACAGCCATATTTTTTTTTTCTGAAAATTATTTTCTTAGTAGTTCACATGACATTCCAAATTCAAATCACATAATAACCCTTGGGCTATTAAGGATTTCCATACAACTTTAAATCCCTTGGGATTATTTTCTTGCTTTAAACGCAAGTTCCTTGATACATTATGTTGATATAATAATGCAGAGGTGTGTAAAGTAAATTAATACTTTTTTGATTTTGTTACAGATAAATGGTTGTAATTTATTGTAAAAATTAATTAAATCAAAGAATTAAATGTTTATTTTATTATACTTTATGTCCCAAAGTTAATTTTATTTATAAAATGTTGACCACTTTTCTGCCATAAAAACTCTTTGCTAAGATTTAAAAAAGTACCGTTCGATAAACCGTACGTTTTATCTAATTAAAAAAAAAAACTCGTGTGTTTTACAGCACTCGTGCATTTTACATTACGATTACGCACAAGTACGTAATAAGATACAATACAATATTGAAATTGGTGTAATAAGAGACCCTTTACGAGCAAATGTGTTATAAACGATATTAACCGGGACCAACGGCTTAACGTGCCTTCCAAAGCATGGAAAAAGCGCCGAATAAACGTACATATGAAATTCGAATTCCGAAAAACACCTTTGCTCAGGAAGAGTAAGTTAACTAGCTTTTACCCGCGTCGACTTCGTCTGCGAATTTATTTTTTCTCTCCCTCGTCCAGCCGTGAATATCACTCTTCCCAGCCCCTCTTGCGGGTCTGGTCCCAGCATCTGACTATTTTAGGTACAGACCCACGGTGCCCTTGACTATAGCACTGATGGTGGTGAAACGTGAAAGAAGGGTGTGATCCCCTCCCCTGTCCTTCACGTACCACACCACACGTTCCTTCTATCTTACCCGTCACTCGCTTCCCTAGGCTCGTATTTGTAAAGCAATCTCAAGATTGAGAGCAATATTAAGTATGGATTTGACAGATCGTTTTGTACTGAATTGACATTTCTGAGAGCTGATTATAAATACCTACGGGCCTAGACAATCCTCAAAGTAAAGAAGCGTGAAGCGTGTTTTCTAGGTTTAGTTCAGGTCATGTTCAGGTAATACTGAACTAAAGATTAAAAAAAGTTCCAACAAAACGGTTCTAAAACAAACAATTTCTTAGTTCCCTGCCTACCCCTTAAGTTAGGTAGCGTGACGATATCGTAACTTAATTCATTTACCTGCCTAACCCCCAAGCACATTGGCGTGGTTATATGTATTCCTTGTTTGAGTATCTAAGTAACATTCAGTTTAAAAAAAAAGGTCCATAAAAATCGGTTAAAAACACTAACTTAATTCAGTTCCCTGCCCACTGCCTACCCCCCAAGTATGTATTCTTAGCTTGTGTCTCGGTAACACTCGGTTGAATAAAAAAAATCCCATAAAAATCGGTTAAAAACGCTAACTAAATACAGTTCCCTGTCTACTACCTACCCACCCACTAAGTCCTTTGGCGTGATTATATTAATATTGAAAATTATTTATTGTGAAGCATACATAGGTAATAAATACAATAGTTACGTCGCCGAGCCCTGTGGCTTTACAATAGGGTACAACATTTATTTTATGACTGATTCTAGTACAGTTTGATATATGCTGAACCACAATCCGAGAGGTGCCAGACCAGACTGGCACCCTTGGGGAAAATTAATTATCGGGACAAATAGGTCCCACTTTTTCGTTTTTTGCTCATATATCGAAAATGGTGTGTTTTAGGAGAAAACTTGCAATGACCAAACAATAGCTTATAAAATTCTGTACAAAAACGTGGTACAAAGTTTTCTTCTCGGAGCAATAATTAAAAAAGTATGGTGCAAGAAAAATGTACAAAAATCTAAAATAAATTTCTTTGCTGACTGAGTGATGGACTCATAAACGCAGAGCCTAAACGACTAAGCTAGAATCATGAAATTTAAACAGCAGGTTCCTTTTATAGCATAACCGTATCACGCTCGAGACAGTTCCGAACTCGGGAACTTAGAAACTCTTGAAAACAAAAATAGAAACGGATTTAGATGCTTAAACAACCACTTCTCACGTAACTACTAGAACAGTGGCGACTCTACTACTGTCGTGATTACTCGCTCAATATTAACCGTATCACGCTCTTAGAGATACGAGTCCCTTCCCTCGGTGCGAGACAGTTCCGAACTCGGGAACTTAGAAACTCTTGAAAACAGAAATAGAAACGGATTTAGATGCTTAAACAACCACTTCTCACGTAACTACTAGAACAGTGGCGACTCTCAACTCGACTCGAGTCGTGATTACCCGCTCAATATTAACCGTATAACGTTCTTATAGATACGAGTCCCCCAGTGCGAGACAGGGCTGAACTCAGAGGAGCTTAGAAACTGTCTTGAAAATCGAATTTAGACGCTTAAAACATCACATCTCATGGAACTACTTACTAGAAACAATGGCCACTCTACTGCCATCGTGATTACCCGTTGAATAAAAACCGTATCACGCTCTTAGAGATACGAGTCCCTCGGTGCGAGGCAGGGCCGAATTTAGAAATAAAACATGAAATAATCAAGAATCGTAATTTCAAATGAGTGGAATTTAAATCGATAAAATAGATTAGAGACAAAAAATACCTAAATTACGTCAAACAGTGCCCAAGTTGAGTTCTATCGAGGATAAACATAAAGGGGTTGCTCAGTCAACGACACTGAATAACTTTGACAAAATTCAAAATTCTTTCAGGAAGTGAAAAAAAAATGGCTATTCCATACAAAATTTCTATCTCAATCAAACATCATCATGATCATCCTATGGCATTACTAAAAATGCGACTTTTAAAATTTTACATTTGAGCTCATTTGCCTCCGGTGTCAGCTGGTGTTGCTCCTCGTATGCGCTGCTGAACTTTCGAGTAAGGCAGTCCTCCACGATGTGCTGGATGGTCTGCACATAATCTCCACAAATCTCAATCAAACAATTTGTATGGAAAAGCCAAAAAATCCTTTCCTTCCTGAAAGAATTTTCTGGTGAAAGTTAACAAGAGTGTCGCTGACTGAGCAACCCCTAGCCTATCTGTCCCTTACACCCGTATACCATACCACCAACGTAGCTCTTTATCTCGGGTCCTAACTCCGTATCTGTGCTACTGGAGGCACGTTCATGAGGATCTGTTCATTAATTCATAGCGATATCACTGCCGGAGCTTCTTGTTAGTTGTTACCGGCCAAGATAGTGTAGAATTAACATGCAGGGTTGGCAGTGTATCAATGGCCTGAAAAAATAATAATTTATTTATCGCACTTAAGTAGGTACTAGGTATTAGGTAGCTAGGTACCTATGTGATAAATATAAGTACAATACATACATAAAAAGGCATGAACAATAAATTATTATGAATCCCCCATTCGTTAGGAATGGTGCCAGGTTTTAAAACCGGGCCTCTTTTGTGTAAAATAATAAATAAAGATATTATAGTATGAGCCGCAGTGCGGTAAATGGGACTTGTGTAAAAAAAAAACACAACGGTTAACAGGGGGTCTATTCAGCTCTGGCGCGTCGAGCGCCTTATCTTGACTTTGACAGAACTTTGTATGGAAGACGTCATCACTCGACGCTGTCAAATTTTTCGCTTTGTTTGTAAACAAACAGATGTCAAGTTGCGTATGATAAGGTACGACCACGCTTTAAATTCGCGTGGTGAAAAAAGGAACTTACGCTGCCACCTTTAGATTTGACATTGATTTGATAGTTCTCCTTGTACTGCTGCGCCTCCGCCCACGTTCATTGAGAACCGTATCAAACTGTGATTTTTTGTTCCTTTCTACAATTTATTTTTTATTAAATTCGTTTTTTGTCTATGATATCGGTAATTTGGTGATAATTTGACAACCCAAAATTGTATTATTTACCTTTATTTTCGACAAGCATTCGACAACGAGCCAGGCGACAATTAGGTGCCTTTGCAAAGGCGAATGGGTCAAAATTATGTATTAAAAGTATTATTATTACTTTATTTCTTCTATCATATATCATCTATAGGTTATCATTGATATTATGGGTAAAATGCACCACTTTACACAAAGTGGTTTAGACGCTACGCCCACTTGCAAAATTCTCTAGCCTTTACACGAAATTAGGTGCCGTCGCAAAGGCGAATGGGTCAAAATTATGTATTAAAAGTATTATTATTACTTTATTTCTTCTATTATATATCATCTATAGGTTATCATTGATATTATGGGTAAAATGCACTACTTTACACAAAGTGGTTTACACGCTACGCCCACTTGCAAAATTCTCTAGCTTTTACACGAAATTAGGTGCCGTCGCAAAGGCGAATGGGTCATAATTATGAATTAAAAGTATTATTATTTCTATATTTTTCCTATAATATATGATCTATAGGTTATCATTGATATTATGGGAAAAATACACCATTTAACACAAAGTGGTTTAGACGCTACGCCCACTTGCAAAATGGTCTAGCTTTTACACAACTACTTAATAGGCACATTATGTATGATTAATAACATAATGAAAAACACCACCCTCCCAACTAGAATTAGGCGCCAAATATCATCAAACAAATATTTTTTATTTTATTTTATTTTTTAATATGAGCCACTATAAGTCCATTTCAGGACATGGGCCTCTCTTGTTGGAGGATAATTGCCTTTCTCGCGACGCTTGGCAGGTGAGTTGCTGCTGTCCAGATCCATTTATAAATTTAATTGTCGGCCTTTACGGCATCCGCGGGAAGAGATGGAGAGATGCTATTCTAATCTGGTATTTGACGCAAAATTACTTGCTGTACCCCGATCCACCGTCAACTCTTCTGTCATCACTGGTCTGTCTAATGGTCAGAGTCTGAACCTTTTGCCCCTGATCAAGAAATCGCAGAAAGCTGCCAGCGTGCTGGGCACCATGCCACAGCAGGACGCTCTGGAGGCCATTTATTACCTTTAATTAGTTTTAATTAAGTCATTTTTGTAAATATCCCATGTTGTAAATAACACATTTTTGAACGTTAAAAAAAAAGTTGTGATTTATCATTATCATGTAAGGCTGACCCTTGAGTACTTAGTTAAGACAATACAGGCTGAATCACCTAACAGCTGCCAAAAAAGATAAATCTGTGCTTCGGAGGGCACGGTAATCCGTCGGTTTGGTCTCGTTTGCTAACACGAAATTATGTGAATGTAATAAAATTAAATTACTGCTTTTTAAATATAATTTATTACACCGAGATTCATCGGATTTTATAGATTTTCTATTTTATTACGAAACTGAACAACTTTAAAACATATTTGGATACAAATGATGTCAGGGGTTCTAAGTTTTGGGGTACTGACCTATTTTTTGCATATTTGGACCTATGTATGTTCTCTGGGGAAAGTTGTTCAGTTTCATGAGTAGCTACGTTGAGTTGATTCACATCACATCCTCAAATATGGTCAGCCAATCATTGTTTGAGTGAATTATTTATGTTAATCACACTAACCAGTGGTAAATTATGTATTAGTGTCCAGGTGAAACTAAATCAACGTTATGGATTTAATGATAATAAAATAAAACTGAAAATATTTTGATCATTTATTGCAAGAAAAATATAATTTTCACTCGCACGCACTACAATTAAGCTGTAAGTACACGTACGTACACTTAACTACCTATCACAATTATTCTCTCCGAGGCCGTGCTCAATGTGCAAATCTGCTCTAAATATAATAGTTACAGATATTTGGTTCCACTTAGATTTTTGGGCCGATTTGGGGACGTCGATAAAAAGGATCATGCAAGGGTCGGAGTACTAGTTTGCTTTGATCAGCAGAGACTCCTGCTTCCTAAAATGGGCCGGGAGTCTGTGCCCTAAAATAAACTACCGCTGATTATTATGCGGTGGGATGAGTTTCATGGAAATGTTCGCACATCGAAATTGTCTGTATGTTGGATTTCTCTTTTTCTTCTTCTTAGTCTTTTACTCTTGGCAGAGTGGTCGTGGCCGGGAATTGGCAGGATTCTGTGTAGCCTGTCTATCGATGCATTGGCATCTAGTCCTATTACTGGCTTCGTGCGAACATTCGGTAATGGTATTCTTGATCACAGATTTTATCTGATCCGTCCATCTAGTTGGTGAGCGGCTGCGAGGCATTTTCCCCTCCACTTTTCCCTGCACCACCAGCAGTTCTATGGGGAGTTCTCGTTGCGCGTTATGTGACTGAAGAATTTTGGGATTCGTTGGTAAACTGTGTAAATTCTACAGTGTAGAAGACAGTTGATTTCTAGATGTTTATTTCTAAATAATATACAGAAAATCTAATTTTTTAACTTGACTGACTGACTGACAATTAAGCTGACACTATAGACTAGCATAAAATGACAGGAGGTTCCGGAGGTCACATGGTTCTAAAGGTTTTAAAATAAGGGTTTATGTGCAAATAAATATGCAATCAATCATTATCAATCTGTCTTGGAGCTTTTGGGTAAAAAATCAAAATACATATAGTTCGAGCCCCGGAGCTTCCAGTATTATGGAGTAGAGTGCGTGAGATATATGTTGAACCATTTCTACAAAAAAAATGTTCAGAGTGCTTATGCTTAGGCAGAAAACATAGTAAAAGTTCCAATATGTAGGAGGCTGGAAGACCAGGCGGGGGGCCCAAATCTAAAATCTTACTGAATGATTAACGAACTCATCAACGCAGATCCTAAAGCTAGAATCATGAAACGAATATGCCAAGTTAGACGAAAACGACACCCACCGACTGACACATATAGGGATTGTCAAAATAGAACTGGTACTTCCCGTTAAGAGGCTACCCTGAGCCAAGTGGCGGCCTCATCAGTCAAAAAATCATAATCCACTGAAAACACAATCAATCGAAAATCCGGTACGGCGAATTGAAGTTAAAGCAAAGAAGATAATTTTGAACATCATAAACTTGAAATTCATAGTTCCTGGTAGTAACAGAAAGAAAATTTGCGAAAAACGGCCACTTTTAGCACTTTTGCTATCTGTAACTGCTGTAAACACTGAATCATAAGTTTATGATGTTCTAAATTATCTTCTTTGCTTTAACTTCAATTCGCCGTACCGGATTTTCGATTGATTGTGTTTTCAGTGGATTATGATTTTTTGACTGATGAGGCCGCCACTTGGCTCAGGGTAGCCTCTTAACCTATAAAGCTGAAAATTAGCAAGTGAATCAGGTTTTGTATGCAGATAAAGGAAACATTATTAAAACTTGAATAATCGAAGGTTCGGAGTACCTGGTGAGGTGAGTTAGCCTAAGAGCCCAGCTAAACAATAAAAGACACGAAAAATTAGTCATGTAACTAGCACTGTGCCAAATATTTTGCTTTTAACATAAAGTGCAGTTTTATGTTAAAAACTATTCAGCGCGAGAATCGCACGGCATGCCGGCGGCGATAATGCTGGCGGCATGACCGGCGACAATATGCTGGCGGCACAGTGTGTTAGAGTAAAGGCCTTACGATGCAACGTTTTCTAGTTAGGTACCTACCAGGAATTAAAGATTTTTGTCTTCGCTGGTAACTCGGGAAAAGCACGTAAAGCTTGTTTTTCTTTCCATGCTGGACCGAGAGTAAAGTTTGCATACTAAAAAAATAATGCGCTAGCTGCATCGCCTCCCGGGCAGGCTATAAAAGCATGCAAGGGCTGAAGTATAATATTGTAATTTAGGCGATGGGCTGAGAATATAGAAGACGGACAAGGAGAGCCGACCCCAGATAATGGGAATAAAGAAGCTGACAACATGTCATTGTAATATACAGATTTATCTTAAACAAACCTCAAACATACGTAGAGGAACGAGAAACGACCTTTGTTTGGGTCGTTAACTCTCTGTCTACCCCATTAGAGATACAGACGTGATAGTATGTATGTATTATCTTACCTATTCACTTACTACTTTTCAAGGCTTATGATCGAAAATTTGGCATTTTTTTACGTCCAATTATTTTCAGAGTAAACATCAATCAATCAATCTCATTAAACCTTAGCATTAAACATTATCAATCGGAAGTAGGTTTATTTATAAGTCTATAGTAGTCTATGATCGCTTATCTTGCTTCACTTTCACACTGTATTTGACGGGACCCATCAAGCTTATGACGAACGGCGTTCGACTCGACGGGGCGAGGCGAGCGTTTTCGAGTAGAATAGACGCCCAGAGTACTACTGACTGAGTCGGGAAAACCTGAATTCCAATGGTATTTTCGGCGGTTTGAGTGTGCTGGACTGGAAGTGATAGAAAAACATAGAATGTGCCAGCTGCTTCTAATACCGGACATGCTGTGAAAACCAAGGAGATTTAAGGGTTTCAGTGTATGGTAATTTAGGCAATGACAACCTTTCGCGTGTCGCTACAGAAATACAATAATCTAGAGTCTGTCTAATGAGTCGTTGCACACGGAAATGGCGCTAAATTTAAAAATCTCTAAATGTAATGTAAACACAGAAAAACTACAATGAAACTATTTTGATACTTTTATTTTATTTGTATGGAAATATCAAATAAATATCAAAATAGTTTTTTTGTATAAAAGTATCAAAATAGTTATATTGTAGTTTTTCTGTGTTGAAATGTGAAAGATTTTTAAAATTCGCGCCATTTCCGTGTGCAACGACTCATTAGACAGACTCTATCTGAAATAACCACTGATTTGAGGAGTCGCTCCCAACGGCTTTTACTCTTCTATGGAGATAACCCTCGAAAATTGTCAGACGTTGCGAAACGACCAAGGATTTTGATTTTGTAGAACGACCTTTGATAGACTTTAGTAGAGATCTAGAGATTAGTCGGTTCGAATTCAAATTGTACGGACATTTTGGTATTCTTAATTTTATTCTCAAACAGAGTGGTTCTTAAACTTTTCTGGGCCACCAACCCCTTGGAAACCAAGCAATATTTCATGGACCCGCTTACAAATTTGGAAAGTTTAATTCTTTTTAAATTAATTTTGCAATTACTTCCATGCTGGACTGGGAGTGATAGAAAAACATAGAATGTGCCAGCTGCATCTCCTCCCGGGCATGCTGTAAAAATCAGCTAAGGGATTCGAGGGTTACAGTATTGTAATTTAGGCGATGGGCTGACAACCTGTCACTATAGCAATATACAGATCAATCTGGAATAACCCTCAAAACTTGTCAGACGTGGCGGAACTACCTTTTTTTAGGTCGTTTACGCTCTGCCTACCCCATTAGGGATAAAGGCGTGATTATATGTATGTATGTATGTATTAATTTATTGCAATGTAAAATATATTGTATACCGGGTGTAAGGGACAGGGTCCCGCAATCTGGGGGTTGCTCAGTCAACGATACTGAACACATATCACCAGGATTTTTTTTCAGGAAATGGAAAAAAAAAAATTTGCTTTTCCATACAAATTGGGCGCTTTTCCACTAGACGGCACGTCAACGGCAACGGCGACGGCACGGTAGCGTCGACGATATCGTAGGTGAGATAATGTATGAAAATCAATGAAATTATATGACACGCTTTTCCACTTGACGGCACGGCACCGTCACGGCATGTCATCGATTCCCATAGAATTGTCACGTGATCGTTGCCGTACCGTCGCCGTTGCCGTTGACGTGCCGTCTAGTGGAAAAGCGCCCATAGTCTGATCAATGTGGTCATTTTGTATGAAAAAGCAAATTTTTATTTTCATTTCCTGAAAAAAAATCCTGATGGTAGTTGTTCAGTATCGTTGACTGAGCAACCCCTGTAAATTTGCGGGACGCTGTCACTTACACCCGGTATATTGTAAGTAGTTGTTTTATGAAACTTTTGGGCGTCCTCTCACGAGTGTAGCCAGCATTTTCTTAGCAATAGGGCAAAATAAGGAAACTTAATAAATAAATAATAGAAACTGAAAATCATGATCATTATTAAAATAATCGCGAGCGTAGCGAGCGCGAAACTTAACGATTTTAATTGATATACACTCATATCGCGAGCGTAGCAGACGTCATGCTACGAGATATGATGGTAAAATTATATCGCGAGCATATTGAACGCGAGATTTCAAATACCACGCAAAAAGCTATAGGACCTCATACCGCGAGCAAAGCGAGCGCGAGTTTTCACTTTATTAAACAAGGCATTCGATATTTTCACATAGTAAAGCTTTAGGTAAGGGTTGAGGTCACCCTCAAGTCGAGGTCGAGGTCGAGGCCCAGTGAAATTAATACGATTGATACGGCAGTAGCTACGCCCCATCAAATTAGGCTACGGACCCCCAGACAGGCTCTCACGGACCCCCAGTTTAAGAAATCCTCTAACAATATACTTAGAGGATTGATTGCCATCGTAAAAGGAAGGACCGAGTACCTATCTCCCAAATCGTTTTACATTCCAGTAAAGTCCATAAACCCCGCCTTTTTGATGTCTTAACTGTGTCCTAACTTAGCTACATTTTATACCTAGAATAGCTCTATTTTCTAGGGTTAGCGACAACTACTGAAGATTCGATATCTACTCATTTATTTTTTTATGGCCAGCCAGAATCAACGCTGATTATAAATTATTTTTTAATTGAAACAAAAATTACTAACTTTGACTCCGATGCCATAATTTTTATTTTCTCGTTCGTTCATCAGTCTCATTCATCCGCAATCGAAATTCAAAATATCATCACTCAGTCAAGTCAAGTGAAGTGACTCTCGAAATTCGAAATCCGACTGCCAGTTTCCCGCGCAAAAACATTTGTTGTACATTCCGCAACACGCAGCCACGCTCAACCAAGCATCGATGATTTATAAACGCTTTCATTTCATACAGCCTTCCGCCTTGTAATATATCGCTGCAAGCGCTTAAAGGTTTTAATATATTTGTTGCAGCAAGCGCTAAATCCGCTTTGTTGGTAACAATTTTTGTAGCAAATAAAATAGGTTTTTAGCGAATGATAAATGTTGTTCTAACTCGTTCTAACATTTCACCGAGTGGATAAGTGATTTTTAATGGATACAAACTGGTTGAATCTTCTTCTTTTGTATGTTGTAGCATGATTTGATAATCCAAATTTCACGAAAATCCTAGGAATATTGCGATAACACGGATAATTTTATTAGTTAGTGATTTCATAATAGCTTACGTTTCGTTTCGCAATGTTATAGTCTTTTGGCAAAGAACCTTTTTTCCAGTGAGATTATACTTAACCGTGTTTTCATAATATCCCTAGGATTTTCGCGAAGATTCGAATATTCAAATCTTCCTGCGACACATATTTATCTGCAAAAGTCTTGAAAAGGACTTGAAAATTTTATGCTCTCCACGAATTGCTACCCCTGTTTTGTTTTTTCAAGAAAATTAGTTTATGATATAATAATGGTAGGTAGGTAGTATTTCGTTTTAATTTAAAATGCAACTTAGAGTTAAGAAGAAAAGAAGGTTATTTTCAGTAAGTAACTAAATTATAGCTTTTTCTTTTTCTTAAAACATCCATCTCTACAAAAACTGAAAACTGCAATTCACCGCCCAAAAACTTCCACGCTAATTCACTAAATTAAAAAATGCCAGACATTTCTCTGCCAGTCTCCACTCATTACTTGCACAAATGCTAACATAACAATTTAAAACTTCACACTCGACTTCTGCTCCATTTTTTTTTTCGGGTCGTTCTCGAGTATTGAATAATGACGGCCAAATAGACGGGATTCGTGGCCAAGCCAAGAAAGTTTTAAGATGTCTGTTAAGCACAAGCAAACCGTATGAAGTGGTATCTTCGTAGGATTTCCTGTGCTTAGCTCTCTCTTGGCTTTCTTCTTGAATTTAAGTGCTAGGCACTTGTCGGTGGAGTAACCGCCAACTTTCTCTGTCTTCTGCCAACGCTTTCACTTCCTGATACGACTTGACCTTCACCTTCTCTTTAATTTGGTCAAAGTAACTTCGTCTCGGTCTTCCCCTTCCTCTTTTGCCTTCTAATTTCCCTTCTATGATGTTATTCAAGAATCTGTCGTGTCGTATCACGTGGCCTATCATCTTTCCTCTTCTGTTCTCTATGGTCGTCATTATATTTCTCTTTTCCTTTACCATTTCTAATACCTCTTCATTTGTTTTTCTTTCTGTCCAGCTGATTTTTTCCATTCGCCTCCAACACCACATTTCAAATACCTCCAACCTCTCTCTTGGCATAGTATAATAATCTCTTTTCACCTAAAATTGAAAGAAAAAATATAACTAACTCTTCTATTTCGCCGCGTGGTTAACCCGGTTTCATCGCTATGTTTTCCCGCGGGAATTAGTTATTTACAGTAAAAAATTGCCTGCTTTTGATGAAACTTCATGAATGAATCTCTAACGCTTGTTCCGCGCATTCGCTTGCACGCATGGCTCAAGCTGAACGTGACAATGAGTCATGTTTTTTCTTGCGAGCAGTCGGCGTTCGTCGATTTATAAGACGATATCACGTCAATAATAGTATTTTTATACTTTTTCTTTTACTTTTCACTTTTTATTAAACACAATAAGGGTTAGTTCACACCGGGAAGCATTAACAGCATTAACAGCCCAGTATCATTTTCAGAAACTTAAAATGACTATAAAAAACTTTTTCTAAAACATTTCTAAAAGAAATTTTTTCAATTTACTCTTGAGAGCAACCCGTCGCGACGCGCGCGGTCGTGGTCATTTAATAAAATGTCGGATTTTCTTCTTTCTCTGGAGCATTTCCAAGAAATTAGGCGGGTGGCTGCTTCTGGCGGGAAAATATTGAATCCGATGGTTTCTGGGTTAAAATAAGCTTAAATTGCAAGATTTGAAATCGGTTCAATGTTATTTGAAAACTAAAGTGCTCTTCCAATGCACTACTTTCTGTAAAAATGTGAGTAGGGACGTGGTAGGGACCAGTCTGTAGAAACTCCATAGTAAATTTTTTTATGATGTTTTGTATGAAAATTATTCCATCCATCATTGGTACCTACAGGATAGGAACCAACACTTGAAAAAATTTAATGCCGATTTTAGTATGGAAGTGCCGCCTCTTAAACGTAGTGATTTTATATCCTCTTTGGTAGGGACGCTACATGTTGAGATCTGTCAAAAATATGACGCTGGCAGTCAAAGAACTATCACGTAGTACAAGGAGTTTTTATTCTGAGTTAGAAGCATTTAGTTTTTTTTGCCACATTCATATTATGTGATATTATTGTGGATATTATACACTCTAACAAAAGTGGTGTAACCATAGATTAACGAGCATCCATTGTTAAATCGCTTATTGATTTGTTTGCTGCAAATAGGCAGGAATTAGTCGCTCAAAAGTACACAAAACTTGAAATTAAACCCTGGAAAAGAATTAACTTTTAATAGAACAATATTTTGAAAACTACAAACAACTTTTTTTTTGGCACTAGTTTGTAGTAGACTTTGTGCCAGTGTCAAGTTGATTACAAACAACTTTAAAACTACTTTCAAATTTCAACTGAAACAAAGGAATTTCTATCCCCACGGGTGGACAAAATTTTAAGTCCAGTGCTTTAATGATTATGATAATTAGGTAAGAACAGCAAATGATGATGATGTTAATGATGATGAGATAAGGAACCGTGGCGTGGGAAATAACTACAAATAAGGTAGGCAGGGCAAAATAAGCATAAGGGTCTATGTGCTCGCGGCAACTGTCCCTTTCAAACCAATGACAGAATGCGCGCTCTGTCCTTTTTCTAGCATGGGGCTGTTTCAAGCCGATTTCATATATTTTTGCATATATCTCAATGTATACAAAAAGTATTGATAAACAGAGTTGATTATGATGTTCTTCATAATTATACGGTGATTTCGATATAACATTTGCTGTTTCTAAGCTCATAGAAATGTCACAGTTGTTCAAATTCGGCATTGAGACGCCAGATTTTCATGATATTTCTGATGATTTCCTGGTGTAGTATTTTTAGATTATATCTATGAATCTAGTTGTTCTCCATATTTTAGAGAAGCTAACCATATATAGATTTATTGAAAATTCAACTATTAACTATACTAACAAAGTCAAATGCCGGACCGTGTTTAGCCCGATTTAGAGTGACGTCAATGAGGACAAATCGACAAGAACATGACATAACTAAATCTCAATCAAAATATTGCCATCCTTTTCAGTTCTAGATCTAGGTCATGTCAATTACAATGCCGAATCGCCCTCAATAATTAAGCAAGTTTTCAAGGTTATCTGGGCTTCAATTGTAATCTGTAATGCTCAAAGTTCACAAATCGGTCCTCTCCCGCTTAATTTACGACCAACGCAGTTATTTGTGACGATTGTGCTCGAAATGTACACAGATTATTGTATAAATTCCAGTTATTTTGAGTGAAAATTGTTACCTATAAAATAGTAAAATCGTCCATTTACTTTTAATTTAAGACTATAGTAGCTTAGCTAGCTTTATTGCTCTGGGAAAGTTGTTTGTTATCATCAGTAGAACATGTGGTTTAAAGGAACGTAGTACTTTTTTTACACCCTGTATATAGGCGTGATCTTATTGTATGAATTGTGAACAAAGTAATGGTAAGTACTTTTTTGTTTTAATTTTGAAATATGACGCCATATTGTACACGCAGTACCGTGTAAATATACTGCGGGCGCGATGCGGTCAAAAGTTTAAGCGCATTTGTCCTTTGGGATAAATACGAGGCCACAGAGTATGAAAATCAGTATCTCTCTTTCTTTCTTTCTTTTCGAGTGGCTTTTTCAACTCGAACAATGACCCGATGAACCTTGAATCAGTATGTTACAGCATTTGCATATATATCCTTTCTATCTGTCGTGTGACTCATCGGATTGTCTTCTAGTATACATGCACCGTCCGTGGTGGTTGTGCGTACAGACACACGCCCTTGTGTGTGTAACTACAGGTTTACCACATATAAGTCTGTGAGCTTTACTATGGCGAACTAACATACACTAATGCAATGTGCGTGTAGGTACATTTTATATTCACAAGTACGGCAGTCGCAAGATAAAACAAATATCTACAACGTGTAACATAAAGGGTATATGCATCGTGAAATGTGTGAATCTACCCATGAAACTGAACAACTTTCCCTAAGGAACATAGGCCGAAAAATGAAAAAAGCAAAATTACCTTCCATACAAAATGCATCAGCTGATATAGCGCATTTAGTATGGGAAGTCAAAACTTTTTTTTTCGTATTTCGACCTATAGGGAAAGTTGTTCAGTTTCATGGGTAGATTCCACAGAAGAGTAAATGGAGCTGCGGCAGCGACTTTCTCTAATCAGCGGTAGATTCACACATTTCACGATGCATATACCCTTTATGTTACACGTTATACTCAGTTACGTATGCTGTGGTCATTTCGAGGGGTAGGCGATAAGCTAACGCACCCACCACCGCAGCGCTTTGCGGGTTTATATTGTACCCACTATTGTATACATCTGTATCGCTTGCACAGTTTATAAACTACCCACCAGGGGCAGGTTCCTCGCGGTATCATTTATTTATTTAACAATTTATTGTACACACTAAAGAACATAAAATACAAACAAAAAAGAAACAAGACACAACAGGCACTGCTTATCTCTATAAAGAAATTTCTTACAGCAGACCTACAGAAGTGAGATTTGATGCCGAGAAGCGGATAAAACGTGCACAATATTAATTTAAGAGCAAAAATATGATTATAACAAAATTACAGTATAAATGTGGCTAAACCTATTATCTAAAAATACAATATTATACTTAAACCTACATTATATAATTAAATGTATATACCTATAATAAATACTTTAATCTAACACACCTACATAAATAATAAATATATATGTATCATCGTGTTTAACTGTTCATGACGTGGCTTTTAGGCACGTAGGTCACATATTCGAACCAATGAGTCACAACTTTACTTCCTACTGCATGTAACAAATCTATGGCAATTTAAATTCAATCCTATATGATATAACTAGCTTTCCGCCCCGCGGTTTCACCCGCAGCTAAGAGTTTTCCCGTGGGATTGAGTTCCCGCGCTGTTAAAATTGACGGAATTTCAATACAAACTTCCATCCCCTATTTAACCCCCTTAGGGATGGAAAATACAAAAACGCTGAATCACGTGTTCATTATTTTTAAATCTTTAGCCCAAAAACAAAATTGGAAGATCCTGCCATCAAAATTGACGGAATTTCCATACAAACTTTCATCCCCTATTTAACCCTCTTAGGGGTAAAAAATGCAAAAATGCTGAAACACGTATAATATATTTTTTAATCATTAGCCTAAATACAAAATTTGAAGATCCTACCTTCAAAATTGACGGACTTTCATACAAACTTCAACCCCCCTTTTTACCCGTTTAGGGAGGGAAAATCCGGAAATCCTTTCTTAGTGGGAGGTTACGTTATAAGAGGAACTTGCTCTCTAAGTTTAATGATTCTAGCTTTAGTAGTTTAGGCTCTGCGTTGATGAATCAGTCAGTCAGTCAGTAAGGACAAACGATTTTATAAGTTTAGATGAACCTATACATATAATAAAACTGTAAGAGGCCGATTTCTGTACATTGAAGATTTTTATGAAAAATTGTTTCAGGGGGTCTTAATTATAGCAATAGAAGCCAAAACAACCATTTTTAGAATTTTTGTCTGTCTGTCTGTCTGTCTGTCTTTCTGTCTGTTTGTCCGGGCTAATCTCAGAATCTACTGGACCGATTTTGATGGGACTTTTTTTATTTGACTCAGTCTCACTTGGAAAGTAAACAAGTATATAAATAATCACGCCAATAGACTTAGGGGGTAGGCAGGCAGGAAATTAAATCTCAGAAACTACTGGACTGATTTTGATGGGACTTTTTTCATTTGACTGAGTTTTACCTGGACAGTAAACAAGGATATAAATAATCACGCCAAATGACTTAGGGGGTAGACAGGAAATTGAATTTTGATTGTTTTTTAACCAATTTTGATAGATTTTTTTTTCGACTAAGTGTGACCTGGACTTAACTTATATGATATACTAATCACGCCACTTGACTTAGGGAGTAGAAACGAAATTAAAGTTTGATTGTTTTTAACCGATTTTGATGGATATTTTTTTATTTAACTAAGCGCACACATTTTCCTAAAAGCCTCTGCTTAGCAATGACCATCAACAAATCCCAAAGTTAAACTCTTAAGGCTGCTGGGGTCAAATTAATGCTTTTGCCTCGGCCAGTTGTATGTTGCATGTTCACGTCACGAGTGAGTAGTTTTAGCATGGTTTTTGCTACAGCGGGCAAGATAGAGAAATTCTCTGATTTAAAAACTTATTTATTACTTTCGCATACTTCAATGCGAACGAAGTTGCGGGCACCAGCTAGTGTATCAATATTTTTATCTCCTAATTTCCATTTGTTTTTTTTTTATTAAAAATGGGTTTGCTCTTGACTCCAGTCTAGGACTAAAGCGACAGAGACAGAGTGTGTTTTAAGTAAGTTTCTTTTAGTTTCAGTTTATTTTTCCAATTGGGTACTTGACTGGGTAGCTTAAAAAATTCAAAACGTTTATACTTAAAACTGATGGCTAAAAATATTGTGGATTTCATTCATCATTAAAAAAAAATGCACATTTAGATTTTAATAATCGAATTAAAAGTATATAAGTTATTGATTTGATTAGTGAATATTTACTAAAATGTGACGTCATAATTTACTATTTTCATACAAAAAAGCGTTTTTGACATTTCATAAAAAGTTGCTGATTTGACTAGTTGGAAAGTAGCCAATTGTGTTGCTCTATACCAACTGTCAGACCCCAAAACAAGGCCTTTAACGCCTTTAATTTAACTGTAAATTAGATTATTTCAGGCTGGACCTTGTTATTTTCCACGACCCGTGTTTTTATACGTTATGTTCTATAGTCTTCTTCTTAGCGAGTGGATTTTCGAGTCGAACAACGACCCGATAAACCCTGGTGTCAGAGTTTTCAAACCGCCTAGTAGCACAGCTATAGGCCTCTGACATGGTTTCAGTATCGACCACTATCAAAGACAGCGATCGGGACCGACGGCTTAACGTGCCCTCCGAAGCACGGAATCTTTTTTTCTTTTCGGACAATCAGGTGATTCAGCCTGCAATGTCCTAACCAAACTGGGGAAAACCACACAAAGTGATAAATTGACAAATATCAACTTTGTGTTCCCCCCCTGGGAATCGAACCCAGAACCTCCGGATCGTAAGCCCACAGCTTAGACCACTAGACCACAGAGGCAGTTATGTTCTAGTAGGTAAATAGTATACCCTTCGGTTGGGTTTCATTTCGTTTTATTTCGGGTCATGGCGATGCGGACCAAATGAAAATATAAGAGGAATGAGTGTTTATTGACTTTGAAGGCCTTTTGGGCATCTTTTTGTGATGAGTTCCCTTTTGACTTTATTCTAGGTTAAAGGTGACTGAGGGTCAATTTACACCGGGAAGTGACGCGACGCGATACACACTTTTTAAGGGATTGATACATTTTTTTTTCTCTACGTTAAGCTTGACAGGTGGACAATCGTTTCTGCAAAGTGTGAATGTGATGGATTGATACAATGGTGCCGATTCTGTTGTAGACACAACTTAACTAATTGAAGTTTAGTTCTGTCACTTTCTAAAATTTAAATAAAATTGAGTCAGAAATACAACAGCTGATTATAATGCTGCCCAAGTGACGTTACGCGCCTAAAATAAGGTGGCATCCTAGTTGATGTCATCTTACTTACAGCGCTATAAGTAGGTAGTTCAATTTGACAAAATTATAATCAGCAGTTGTATTTCTGACTCTAGCGCTATAAGTACTTACTTCACTTTGACAGGATTATAATCAGCAGTTGTATTTCTGACTCTAGCGCTATAAGTACTTACTTCACTTTGACAGAATTATAATCAGTATTTCTGACTCAATTTTATTCAAATTTACCTCGACGCTAACCAGAAAAAAGAAATGTGCTATTCTAAACCTCGACAAGAGTACCTAAATCTACACTTCGTGAAACTTTACAAGTATGAAAGAACTTGTGAATAAAAGAATAGCAAATCTAACTTTCATTATTTGCAAATTTTTCATCCAGAATAGAAGAGTGAGAATATTATGTAAAATGCACAGAGACAGGGTTTTCACTCCGTAACTCGTACATTATGCTGCACCGCAACAAATATAGAACGACGGAGATAGTTTGATACTTGCGTAGAAAACACAACAAACTTAGCGCGACCAACACGGTTTGATACTTGCTTAAAAATAAAGGGGAATTTTAAAATGCACCTCTATTTAAAATTTAAGCAAACAAAATTTCTCCACTAAATAACCTACTGCTTATCAAATAAATGACTGTACTACAAATAAAGTACATGTTGTATTTTTTTAAGATTCAGATAGGCATCAAAAATTAAAAACATCAAACACCTCACCTGCTCTTTATGCTGCACATTATGTTGAGGAGTTCTGTCTCGCCCGCTGCTCTTCTGTCCCGCCATTACACCGTACATTCTGATGTTTTTTTTTATAGATTTTACGTCGAAAAATCACAGGTCTTCACTCAAGTCACTGAGTTTAACGAACTTTTAACATTCTCTAGAAATATATTATCTATAAAATATAGAGGTAACTGTGTTACACATAAAAACAATTAAAGATGTTTGTTAAATTAAGAAAATTATACCAATGGGAAAGGAAAATACAAATACATATGTTGATGAAAAATATTTATTTGAAAGCAAACAAAAATATAAATTAAGTGTTTATACATATTTAAAACCACTCATATTCCATAATATTCCACATATATTTTTTTACTGAGAATATAATGTTACCTTAAAGTATAAAAACTGTTTTAATGCAGTATACCTACAAATCTGTGTAGAGTCGAAAAGTATTGGCTTCATGAAAGTCTACTAAAATGAAAGTAGGTAAGACAACTGAAGCCTGTTGCTTCTTGTACAGTGCGTCTAAAAAGATTTGACTAAAAAAGAGGGCGCTACTATCGTTTATATGGCAACATCTATACTACAATAAATTTGATACTAGTATTTTTATAATGTTGCATTTTTTCATCTATTATTTATAGGGTCTGATTTCAATCGGCAGATCCATGATGTACATCATCATCATCATCATCAGCCACAACAAGTTATAGAAGTTCTCCATTCACAGGGAACGCTGCTGCCCATTCCCTGGATTTATCCTTTAGTCGCCTTTTACGACACCCGCAGGAAGTGATGGGGTGAAGCTATTCTAACCCGGCACCACACGGATGGATGATGTACATACTTCTGATAAATTCAAAATAAAAAATAACAATTAGAATAAGAATAATTTCTTGAAAATATTTTTTACAGGAAAAATAAATAATTACGCATTAATATAAATGTAATTACTTATTATTATTAGTTACTAACATAAATGATACACAATAGAATCCCTGTCTAAGTAGGTTGTTCTATTTTCTCAACATGATCAAATATTTTATGTTTCAGGATTAAAGACTTCCTCAGTTGATTGTTTTATATCGATTTCTCTTATGTTTTAAAATAACCTTATATTTTGAGTCTAACAACCAAAATTATACAGCCGCACTATACAATTTATCTGTCTCCAAATAAAACTAAGTCCGTAGAAAACTTCGTACATGCGATATTTTTGATCCATTTAACCGATAATTATAGGTAGTTAATTTATATCATGAACTATGTGCATTGGAGTATAATTGGAGGATAATAAATTCCTTGTACATAATAGAAAAGATTTGCGACATTTTGTTTTATTTTTGTCAGTTTACTCAATTTAATTTTAAATATATTGAACGTCTTGATTAGGTACAACTAACAATCAAATTTAATGTTCTTTTGTTCATGAGTTTCTTTTTTCTTTTCAATAGGTAATGTATGACGTTTATTTCTTTTTGTTTACACAAATAAACTTTTGTGGTTATACAAAAGAACAAAGGAAATAACAAAAAAAGCACCCAAATTTTGTTTGTCCCACAAATCTTCAGTCACTGTTGAAAAACTAACCTAACTTATATTTCAACAACACATTTTGCGTCTTTTACACTTTCGCGCGCTTTTCGCTTCCCGCGTCCGAACGCCAGAACTAACCTATACGTACTAACATAGTCCTACATAGCCCACTGCAGCATCCTGAAAGCCAACATACGAATTCTTGTAAACACTATACCAGTTACATGAAATTCAACCTTATTTTGAAAGTTTTAGAGAGCTATCATAGTTTTGTTAAACGCAAAACCAACGCGTCCTTATAACAAAGTTAGCAGTGCGTACAGTTACAAGATTTTGAACTTTGAAATAAGGGCTAAGTGTATTTTGCAGCGGCAAAGGTACCTAATGTTGTCAGGATTTGTAAGGACTGGCAGGGTACCTAAGTATTCTAGCCATGTGCAGATGTTTTGCATCTATGGTGTTAATTTTGTTAAAACAGCCTCCAATTTTTTACTGCAGTGCAGGTGCAGGACATATACCCCACTTAGGGAATATTTGCTATACTCACCCACCACCACGCGTGGCAGGTGGGTTCTAGAAATTAATTTATACTACACCTATTCGGAAAGTATATTAGCTCTTACTTGAAAAAAGGGAAGAAAGTACGTAAATCCAAGCGAACGAATATGCGGGCGGCAAAAATATATGGGATTTACTTTCTCCTTATTTTTTTTAAAATTCATAATTCAAAACTAGAAACAGGCGGATGCCAAAACACAAAAAGTTTGTATCTTGAAGCCCACAAAATGATACTGGCCGCTTACATTTTTTGGCAGTATACATGTGCTTAGCTTCATTTGCCTCTTTTATATTTTTAAGTAAAAAATATGGTAAAATCAACATGTCCGCGCGAATTCTTTTTCGTTCTTTGATTTATTTGACTTATTCAATGTAAATAAGGTTTTTAGTGTTTTTGATGTAGGTAATGTGTAATTGTATTTATTATGTGTTTTGTTTGTTTGTGTTCTGTTCGAATGGATGATGACACTTCAAATGTTCTTAAGATATCTTCTCATGTAAGTGATATCATTCTTTATTTTACAAGGATTTTTAATTATATTTTCCTCATAGGTGTAGTATAAAGCACTATGTATAACTCGGAAGAAAATGCGATTCCCATGAATCGGTCATGTTCTCCACTCGTTAAACAATGTACTATTGTATGTTTGTACCTACAGGCACAGAATATATTAATATAGTATCTAACGATACAGAAATTGCAGTCCCCTATAACGCTAACTCAAAAAGCTGAAAACATAGGTACCTAGAACCGGTCCAGAGCGCATAGCTAATTGAACCCTAAGTGTAAAGCGGAGAGTTGAAATTCCCTAATCCCCAAGACGTGTTAGGGTTAGGAAACGCGCGACACAATTCAAAGGAAACAGAGACAGACAATGTACCTACGCGTTCACCGAGACGATCAGAGACGATCGACAACCCGTCCGCCCAATGGGCGGCCTTAGGCGCCGACCGTTTTCGTACCTTAAGTGTGAAGTGAAACAGGCCTGCTACAGGGGACCCTGCTACGTTCCCTGTTATTAATTTATTTATTTTATAAATTTTATAACACTTGCCGCCCACTTTGCCCAGAAAAATAACGCGATTCTGATTTACATTGTACCTACAGTAAAATCTTATATTTTTTTAATAGCAGTTACTAGAGTAGTAAAATCCTGATTCTGATCCATGACCATGACAGACAACTAAACTGAAAAACTTGTTTCCGAAAAAACTTTATTTACTTTAGGTACCTAGCTAGGTACTTATTATTATTAGTCGTTTATTTCACAAGTCAAATCATGCTATAAGGTATTTATGTTTGTTTTTATTCTTCCTGCTGCTTTACATTCTAGTACCTATGGATTGATGCTTAAAGCAACACGACCTTGGAAAGGCCGTGTTGCTCTAAGGATTGATGTGACGAGATGACTGATTCTAATATTACCTACTACCGAGCTAGTACCAAAAAAAAAGGCTCTAAAAATATGACATAAATTAGCTGGCTTTGGCTATCATAAAAATAAATAAGCGAAGGAAACACAGCAACCAAATCAGGAATTTTCCCGCGTTTTTCAAAGATAGGATTAGATGTTTTGTCTTCTTCTTACTAGTACATCTTTCTCTTTCCACTTCCGGTAGTTAGTGCCACTTTTGATTGTGCAAGTGGTGTGTGTGTTGTGACTTGAATATGTCAAAGAATCGCTCGTCTATATTGAACATTTTATTTTTTACAATAGCAACACTGAAAAGAAACTGTCAAAACAATGTCGATGTTTCTTATCACAGTCGAAGTGAAATTCAGGATTTTTAACGAATTTCTCTAAATTTTATAGGATTTATGTAATGATTTACGTGTAAAAAGATGGCTTTTCCAAAAATAGATGGCTATGTCGTGACAGAAAAGCTAGGATCTGGAAGTTATTCCACAGTATACAAGGCGTACACAAAGGTAGGATCTATTTCAAAAGTAAATAAAGGATTACTTTATAAATTTATAGTATTTGCTAAAGATTTCTAAGAAACCAACTAGATTAATGCTAAATTAACATCTTTCATTAGCTTAAAGTCTTACATTTGCATGATATTGTAGAGTTTTAGTACTTTCTTTTTGTGTATGTTTTGACCTGAATTGGATCTGACTAACTTCTCAAAATTGTTATAAACGCCGTCTTAGGGCTATTATTCAGTAACCCTTGGGACTTTCTATCCTGAAAGTTGTGCATTTGCCGCCCCGAAGAATAAAAATACTTAAACTTATTTCAGTTTTATATATTCATACTTTCTCGTAATATCCCAGGTTGGTGCTCGCACCACGGTAGCAATAAAGTGTGTGGACAAGTCCCGGGTGAAGCACTCTGGCTCTGCCATCGACAACCTGATCACTGAGATACGTCTGTTGAAGACGTTGAGACATCCGCATATTGTACAAATGAGGGAGTTCACTTGGGATGACAGGTAAAAATATGTACTGTAATATTGAAAAATGCTAATAAACATAAAACATAAAAATCTTTATTTGCATAACTAGTTAAGCACAAATAGCTCACTGACACCCATACTAGGATTCCCTGTATTGTGGGACATCAGCTTCTAATCATATTATTATGTCGTATTACATTATTTCAAGAAAGCTACATATCCAGAACTTTGGAAAAAATATGATTTTCTCATGGAAAACCTCATTAAAAATGTAAAAACTGCCGTTCAAAATCTAGAAATTATATTTAAAATCTGACAAATCAAAATATTTTATGGTGGTTGATATTGGTTTATGGTATTTTTACAGGAATATCTATATAATAATGGAATACTGCTGTGGTGGTGATCTGTCGAGATACATACACAAGGCTGGAAGAATACCTGAGAAAAAGGTATGTGTTACATTATGTAGTACATACATACATAAAATCACGTCTCATTCCCGGAGGGGTAGGCAGAGACCACATCTTTCCACTTGTTACGATCCTTGGATACTTCTTTCGCTTCATCCATATTCATTAATCTTTTCATACACGCTCATTATGTAGTAACTATGGAAAAAGCTTGTTCAGATTATGTTCATGTTTAACTTTTATGTAATGTTTATTTATTTAAGAAAATAACAAAATAGTCAATTATATCTTACTCATAAAAAATATACTTATAGTATATTTTATTTTGAATTTTCTCTTCAATGTTATTTTTATTTAAATTGGTGACTTGTCTATTAGCACAGATTACTTATGAGCGCGGCGGGCGCCCAGATTTTGTGCTATTAGCCTAAAAATGTATAATAGTCCATGATAATATTCAAAAAGATGTTTTGATCAATGAAAATGTTGTACTTATGTATCATGAGCAACATTTAGTTTAAATTAGTGGTATTTTTCATCACACCGTGTAGAGTAGACTAACAATTAATTAATAATGTTTTCGGTAGTATCTGTGACTAAAATGCAACTGTTCTTAGGTGCTGTATTTCTTGCAACAACTTGCTTCCGCGCTAAAATTCTTAAGAGAGAAAGGTAAAAAAATTATAAAATATTTTTCATCCTAGATTGTTAATTACATTTTACAAAATAACCTGTAATAACTGCCATACATGATTTTATATTTGTAATCAATAATTTCAACATAAAGTCATACCACATTTAAAATTTGTATAAAAATAAATGTATTTTTTAAATAATGTATCTTATGATTTTTCAGGGGTAGTACACATGGATCTAAAACCCCATAATTTATTACTACATAAGGAGAATGGAAAATATATTTTAAAAGTTGCTGATTTTGGGTAAGGATTATTCTATAGCTTAAAATTTTTTTATAATTTAAATTTAAATTTATAATTTATTTAAGATATATCTGTATATTGCTGTAGTGACAGGTTGTCAGCCCATCGCCTAAATTACAATATACTGAAACCCTCAAATCCCTTAGCTGGTTTATACCATGCATGCCCGGGAGGAGATGCAGCTGGCACATTCTATGTTTTCCTATCACTCCCAGTCCAGCATGGAAGCATTTTTTATAATTGGCAAATCATCCAAGATTTGTGCCGCAAGTTATTATTCATTCTTATGATGTGCTCCATTGTAGACTAAGAGCGATAAAAAACATAGAATGTGCCAACTGTTTCTCCTCCCAGGCATACTGTAGTAGAAGTCAGCAAAGGCGATTCGGTGGTTAGACGATAGGCTGACAACCTGTCACTATAGTGAAACACATTTCGATATTAAATAAAATTGCCCTCATTTTTTGTTAAAGATGTGGCGAAATCGCCTTTTAATTGGCGTTTTACGCTCTGCCTAACCCCTTAGGGATAAAGGCGTGAGTTTATGTATGTATGTTCGTTGATCAACAACAATAGAATGCAGTTATTTTAAGAAATATTTCTGTTATTTCAGCTTCGCCCAGCACATGTCGGAAGAAACGAAACAATGTATAAGAGGGTCTCCGTTATACATGGCTCCAGAAATGCTGTGCGGAGAATACGACGCCCGGGTCGATCTTTGGAGTGTAGGTAAGATGGCTCCAGAAATGCTGTGCGGAGAATACGACGCCCGGGTCGATCTTTGGAGTGTAGGTAAGATGGCTCCAGAAATGCTGTGCGGAGAATACGACGCCAGGGTCGATCTTTGGAGTGTAGGTAAGATGGCTCCAGAAATGCTGTGCGGAGAATACGACGCCAGGGTCGATCTTTGGAGTGTAGGTAAGATGGCTCCAGAAATGCTGTGCGGAGAATACGACGCCAGGGTCGATCTTTGGAGTGTAGGTAAGATGGCTCCAGAAATGCTGTGCGGAGAATACGACGCCAGGGTCGATCTTTGGAGTGTAGGTAAGATGGCTCCAGAAATGCTATGCGGAGAATACGACGCCAGGGTCGATCTTTGGAGTGTAGGTAAGATGGCTCCAGAAATGCTATGCGGAGAATACGACGCCAGGGTCGATCTTTGGAGTGTAGGTAAGATGGCTCCAGAAATGCTGTGCGGAGAATACGACGCCAGGGTCGATCTTTGGAGTGTAGGTAAGATGGCTCCAGAAATGCTGTGCGGAGAATACGACGCCAGGGTCGATCTTTGGAGTGTAGGTAAGATGGCTCCAGAAATGCTGTGCGGAGAAAACATACATACATACATACACAAATCACGCCTTTATCCCTAGAGGGGTAGGCAGAGCAAAAACGACCTAAACAAAAGTAGTTTCGCCACGTCTGACAAGTTTTGCGGGTTATTACAGATGATAATGTATATTGCTATAGTGACAGGTTGTCAGCCCATCGCCCTATAAATTGCAATACACTTAAACCCTCGAATCCCTTAGCTGGTTTTTACAGCATGCCCGGGAGGAGATGCAGCTGGCACATTCTATGTTTTTCTATCGCTCCCAGTCCAGCATGGAAGGAAAACATAAAATAACAAATAAACAGACAGGTAGGCTCAGAGTAGGTAAAACAGTGGAAAAGGGTGTGGACACAGCTAGGGTGTTTTTAAGTCCACCCTAAGTCAAAGGTACAGAGGATAGAAGATGAGGATAGAGGATATAAGTCGATATGAGATTTTTTTTTGTGATAGTAATTCTTCGTATTATTTAATTGGTTTCCAAGTCAAAGAACATCCCGTTAGTAAATTAGTAGACATCGTATTATATGCATTTGCATGTTTGCGTATGCAAATCATCAGCATCTTTATTTTCATGTTTTATGTTATGAAACTTATGAATTGAGTACTTGACTGGATAGCTTAAAAAATTCAAAACGTTTATACTTAAAACTGATGGCTAAAAATATTGTGGATTTCATTCATCATTTAAAAAAAATGCACATTTAGATTTTAATAATCGAATTAAAAGTATATAAGTTATTGATTTGATTAGTCAATATTTACTAAAATGTGACGTCATAATTTACTATTTTCATACAAAAAAGCGTTTTTGACATTTCATAAAAAGTTGCTGATTTGACTAGTTGGAAAGTAGCCAATTAATCATTGAATCTTACTATTGCAGGTGTAATAATGTACGAGTGTTTGTTCGGGCGGGCGCCATATTCGTCCAACACTTTCAAGGAACTTATCGATAAAATACAAAAACAGGCTCCCATTGAGGTAAATAAATAGAATATCCTACATGAAACTTTTAGCTTCTTTCTTCTTATCTTCCATGCTGGACTGGGAGCGATAGAAAACATAGAATGTGCCAGCTGCATCTCCTCCCGGGCATGTTGTAAAAACCAGCTAAGGGATTCGAGGGTTATAGTATATTGTAATATAGGCGATGGGCTGACAACCTGTCACTACAGCAATATACAGATCTATCTTAAACAACTCTCAAAACTTGTCAGACGTGGCGGAACGACCTTTTGTTTGGGTCGTTGACGCTCTGCCTACCTCATTAGGGATAAAGGCGTGATTTATGTATGTATGTATGTTATGTATGTACCTTGTATATGTTCCCAGATCCCGCGCAACTCATCAATATCCCCCGGCTGCCTGGACCTGCTAACTAGACTATTACAACACGACCCCAACAAGAGAATATCATATGAAGAGTTCTTTACACACGAGTACTTGGACCTAGAACATATGCCGAGCAAGGAGAACTACGAAAAGGCAAGTAAACTTTTTTTTTATTATTATTATGTTTGATTCCGATGAAAATAGAGTCTGTCTAATTTTATTAATTCAAAAATCTTTTACATTTAAAGTATTTAAACACAGAAAAACTACAATAAAACTATTTTGATACTTTTGTACAAAAAAAAAACTATTTTGATATTTCCATACAAATAAAATAAAAGTATCAAAATAGTTTTATTGTAGTTTTTCTGTGTTTACTTACATTTAAAGATTTCTAAAGTTAGAGACATTTCCGTGTGCAACGACTCATAAGACTCTGCAAACTTCTTAATTTTGTGAGAATAAAGTTTAATTCCCACAAAAATCCTAAAAAATACAAGATATTTAATTAATAACGGGTTTAGCGTTATTTTCCATATTTATGTGAGTATCCGATATTTCAATGATAACAGACCGACGACTGAGGAATTTGTGGGTGGTGGCTATAAGGGCAGACAACAAATATTCCTTTACAAAATTGTTTTCAATTAATAAAATACTTATTTATAACATACATACATAGGTACATAAAATAACGCCTTTATCACTAATGGGGTAAGCAGAGCGAAAACGACCCAAAGGTCATTCCACCACGTCTGACAAGATTTTAGGGTAATTTTATCAGCCCATCGCCTAAATCGCAATACACTGAAACCCTCAAATCCCTTAGCTGGTTTTTACAGCATGCCCGGGAGGAGATGTAACTGGCACATTCTATGCTTTTGTATCACTCCCAGTACAGCATGAAAGATAACCTCAGAAAAAAATGTATTACTTTTCACATTACAGGCAGTCACGCTAATAAAACAAGCTATAGACTTAGACTCAATGGGCAAGCTGCCAGAAGCATTCGTAGCTTATAGAGACAGTCTACTCTATTTAGTCCCTGCAGTCAGCTGTGAGAGTGATCCCGTCAGGAAAAGTGCGCTTACAGCCAAGCTGACGAGGTAAGAGATGGCTTCAAAATTACCCTGACCAAAACTTCCCAAGTTAGTAAATTACCTGACCAAAACTTCCCAAGTTAGTAAATTACCTGACCAAAACTTCCTAAATTAGTAAATTACCTGACCAAAACTTCCTAAATTAGTAAATTACCTGACCAAAACTTCCTAAATTAGTAAATTACCTGAACAAAACTTCCCAAGTTAGTAAATTAACTGACCAAAAATTTCCAAGCAAATTACCTGACCAAAACTTCCCGGGTTGGTAAATTATGTGACCAAAACTTCCCAAATTAGTAAATTACCTGACCAAAACTTCCCAAGTTAGTAAATTACCTGACCAAAACTTCCCCAAGTTAGTAAATTACCTGAACAAAACTTCCCAAGTTAGTAAATTACCTGAACAAAACTTCCCAAGTTAGTAAATTACTTGACCAAAACTTCCCAAGTTAGTAAATTACCTGACCAAAACTTCCCAAGTTAGTAAATTACTTGACCAAAACTTCCCAAGTTAGTAAATTACCTGACCAAAACTTCCCAAGTTAGTAAATTACCTGACCAAAACTTCCCAAGTTAGTAAATTACCTGACCAAAACTTCCCGGGTTAGTTACATAAACAAGACTATATATATACAACGTGTAACAGAAAGGGTATATGCATCGAGAAATGTGTGAATCTACCCATGAAACTGAACAACTTTCCCTAAGGAACATAGGTCGAAATAAGAAAAAAAAAATTGAGCTTCCATACAAAATGCATCAGCTGATAGCGTATTTAGTATGGGAAATCAAAATTTTTTTTTCTTCTTTCGACCTATGTTCCTTAGGAAAAGTTGTTCAGTTTCATGGGTAGATTCACACATTTCTCGATGCATATACCCTTTATGTTACACGTTGTAGACTTAGACTCAATATGGACTATATAGACTTAAACTCAATGGGCAATTTGAAGCTTATAGAGACAGTTTATTGTATTTAGTTCCTGCAGTCAGCTGTGAGAGTGTCCCGTCAGGAAAAGTATTCTTACAGCTAAACTCACCAGGTAAGTTACGTAACCAAAACTTCGCATGTAAATTAGCTGACTGAAACTACACAAATAAACTGACTACAAAATATCAATAAGTTACTTGCTAATGCTTCCCAGACCCGACTAAACCTTACGTTGCCAAGTTTAAATATTTCCCAGGTAAGTTACTTGATATAGTAAAGACAGCCGGTAGGACCTGGACAAGGCTAGCCCAAGATAGGCAGTTGTGCCACGAAAAAGAGGAGGCCTATGCCCTGCAGTGGGTAGACAAAGGGCTGAAATGATGATGATGATGATGAAGTTACTTGACCTTGACCGAAACTACCCAGGCAAGTTAGATAATCATAGATAGCTTGTAATTGGCATATACTTATTTAACATAGTTAAGTCATATTGTAAAATAGGCTGTAAGCTTCCCAAATAAAATAAAATAAATAAAATAAATCATATTTCTAACTTTTTAATAGAGACAGTTAAGACAGTTTACTCTATTTAGTTCTTAATTCATATCAGCTACTTCTTCAAACTAGTGCAGTGAGTTTCACTACTTTTTCTAGTGGCCATTCTATACCATCTAAAATGTACACATAATTTAATTTGGCAAATTGTTTGATCAATAAACTACTTTTTATTTTTTTTATTTACCCTGATATCACAGAGATCATTTTACTATTTTTTTTTTATTATGTGCAAGTATTCATTATAAGTATTTTTGTTATGTTTCAGGTATATGGAGCGAGCGGAAGAAATTAAGCAATACTTGAGAGAACCGGAAGGCAGCACTTTGGTCAATCTTAACCAGTTGAGGTAATTTCATTTAACATAACTTTGTTCGTAGAAAATATCTTTTCGAATGAGTATTTTCATATGTATGTTATTTCATTATACTGAGGCGTTTTTATTTTGTCAGCCTAGATTCATTTCTTGAATACTTAATAATTCTATGAAATACATACATACATAAAATCACGCCTTCATCCCCAATGGGGGTAGGCAGAGCAAAGACGACCAAGACAAAGGTCATTCCGCCACGTCTGACAAGTTTTGTGCGTGTTCCGTACCTCAAAAGGAAAAAAGGAACCCTTATAGGATCACTCGGTTGTCCGTCTGTCTGTCTGTCATCACCCTTTTTCTCAGGAATTCGTGAATGTATCAAGTTGAAATTTATACTGAATACTCAAGTCTAGGGTCCCTTGAAGCTGTAAAAGAATCATACTTCTAAGTCTTCGCAATCAAAAGATATGAACCTTTGTTTGATTAATTGCAAGGGAACCGAAAACTAAAAGTATACTTTTTTGAGATCTAACCCAAAAAAATTTGTTTTTGGTTTTTTTCCTTCGATTGTGCTAGGAGACATTGCTTCTTGCCAAATTTCAAGATCCTAGGTCACCGGGAAGTACCCTATAGGTTTTGCCTTCCTCAAGATTCAAAAACCTACAGGGCACTTCCCGTGGACCTACAATCATGAAATTTAGAAGGAAGCAGTGTCTAATAGCACAATCAAAGGAAAAAATCAAAGTAAATTTGTTCAAATATTCGTAGTCGTCTCGATATATCTAGTATGGGGAAAACAGTACCTAAACTTAAGTTTGTCCTTTAATCCAGTTGATATTTTTGGGTGAAAAAAGTCTGGGTGCTCGAGGTCCCTCCCTCAAGCACCCAGACTTTTTTCTGCTATATTACATACATACATACATACATAAAATCACGCCTTTTTCCCTATTGGGATAGGCAGAGCAAAAACGACCTAAATAAAGGTCATTCCGCCACGTCTGACAAGTTTTGAGGGTTATTATACAGGGTGATTATGTATATTGCTATAGCGACAGGTTGTCAGCCCATCGCCTAAATTGCAATACACTGAAACCACGGGAGGAGATGCAGCTGGCACATTCTATGTTTTTCTATCACTCTCAGTCCAGCATGGAAGTTATATTTTTGCTATATTCGCTTTAAATACGGTACGTTGGTACGGAAGCCTCGGTGAGCGAGTCCGACTCGTACTTGACCGGTTTTTTTTACTTTTTTATTATTCAGGTAAGGTTTCGATCGAGTCTACCGTTAATTATCAAGTTTTCACTTCTGCCGGCACTCCCGGAGTGCAACCCGTATATATTTTTTTAAAGTTTTGGGATGGGTAAAAAATGTTAAACTCGCGACACTCGCTCTGACCTCTGGTCACACACAAATTGTATGCAAACAGAGGCCAAGCAAGAGGCAAAGTAAAATGGTCGATCCGCGTCATCCAGAGCAGAGTTGCGTTTTAGAAACCTACTAGCGCCATCTGTTGAAACATTAAAGAAAATGAGTTTTTTAACTGTTTTATTATTTAGGGATTCAGGTAAGGTTTTGATCGAGTCTACCGTTAATGTTCAAGTTCTCACTTCTGCCGGCACTCCCGTAGTGCAACCCGTGTTTTTTTTACTCCTATGTACGCAATGATTTCATTTTGCTTCAGGCACGAAGTGTCGCGTGGTGTCGCGCGGCGCGGCGTCGCCGGCTGCTGCACCGCGCAGGCTGTAAGCAGCCGAGAATTCTGTGAGTTACCGTATAAATTATGATAATAAATAATAATAATAATAGGTATATATTAGTCTATTTTATTATATTATTTATTTTTGTAATAGTGTGTACCTACTTGTATAAGTATTATAAGTATTACTGTGTGTTGTCTGTAAAAATTTGCACTATCCCGCTAACTGCTACGTACTTTTCTATCACCTAAAGGTTGCCTGGCAGAAATTGCTACCTTAGCAATAAGGCCGCCTATGTTGTACTTGTGTTATGTTGTTTGTGTATTACTGTGTATTTGTCTCCTTAAGTGCAATAAAGAATTTTGTATTGTATTGTATTGTAATAATACAAGTAACCAACCTACTTTCTGTGATATCGACTAATGAAATATATTTTTTGTACAGTATACTATGAAACAATTTTCTGTGACAGCGGCCATTCCAACTATTTTCTGTGACGGAGGTTAATGTATTAATATTGTTTCAGCGACCAATGCACCTTTTAACCCTGAGCTAATGTATGGAGCAGACATCACCCAAGCACTTTATGTCCCATTTAACATGTGTGCATGCTCACATGTTCATACTAGTGGTCTGACTCTATTTTTTTTAAAAAAAAGAGTTAAAAAGTTAGAAACATGTCGCACTGGGTATTAATATAAAAATAATAAGTTTTCATAAGTAATTACGTCAATATAAACCCTTTAAAATTAAATACGGACGAAAATCGTGCGGCGCCTTATTGAATTTTGGGGACATGTCGTATGTTCATGATGGCTGTTCCATATACGCTAGTATAATAGTAGTTCAGTGCCTTTTAACTGTAACATTTAAAATAAATGTTACAGTTAAAAGGCACTGAACTACTATTATACTAGCGTATATGGAACAGCCATCATGAACATACGACATGTCCCCAAAATTCAATAAGGCGCCGCACGATTTTCGTCCGTATTCTAATTCTTAAAGGGTTTACTATTGACGTACGGCACTTTAAATAAGGAATGACCATAGAGCGTGCTCACTATACTTTGTCCAATGTAGCTTGAGTCCTGTGACAGCAGGTAGGAAATATCAAAACATCACAGGTGCGAAAGAGACTCCTTCATAACGGTATGTGTTTGACATCTGTCAAAAAAATCAAGCTATGTTGTACAGAGTATATTTTTACTTAGTTTAAGCAGTCTTATGTCAGATAAGAAATGTCAAACTCACGTATTTGTTTGCTATCCTGTTCTTATATCAAAGTTAAGAAAGTGACACCGCTACTAAGAATTAGAATTAGTAACTGGACGGCGTGAATTAATACACCAATTTTCTGTGACAGAAGCCATGCAGTGAAATTTATATTTTAGTGTTTTAACTTGTATTTTGTCTTGTAATTTTAGCTCAATACAGACAAGTGCAATGCAACCCTTGTGCTTGTGCTCAACAATCGCAATCCAACGGACCTTGTTCATGTAGCAACGAGGTGAACGGAGTAGTGGAGGCTCCTATACAGACTGAGGTAATATTTTTTTTTAATTGGTCAGGTAGTTTAGAAATTGTCCAGTGTAATATTAGTATAAGTATTATTATTATTACACTAGCCCACACTGTCCCACTGCTGGGCAAAAGCCTCCCAGACCTCCCGGTCTTTGGCTGTTTCCGACAAATTCGAATCGAATTCGCCTTGTTAAAAAAAAACATATATTTTTTTTTTTTTTTTCTGAATCTTTACGTAATTTAAAAAAACTAATTTCGTGGTTTTCGGTTTTAAATCAGCCATTATTTTTATATTAAAATTAAAGTAACTGTACCCGAGTGACGTCACAACGTAACGTAAGATTTGGTTTCTTGTGTAGAATAAAAACTATTTGTACTATGTTTTTTAAAATAGCAGTGAAATTAATGTGCCCTACCGTTGTTATTTCACTGCTGTTATATGCTGCCGTGACGACGAGTTTTCTCTTTAAACATAATAGAAGGTCTCCCTTCATTGGATCCTTCATGGACCAGTAGCTCCTCCAAGCATTGTCAATGCGGTGATCGATTTCTTTGTCTTGCCGGTTTTGGAAGGAAACTAATATGGCCCAAATAAATGCGGTATTTGTCGACACACTGTATTTCCTGCCCTTCTATTTCTACACTTCCTTTCGCACTTTTGGTTATAATTTTTGTTTTGGAATGGTTTAAGTATTATAAAAAGTATAAGTATTATAAACATTTAATTTTATATTGTTATCATTATCATCCTAGACTTGGAGCGATAGAAAAACATATTCGAGGGTTTGAGTATATTGCAATTTAGGCGATGGGCTCACTACAGCAATACAATGGCTCTTTCTAAAAAATCTCAACGCTTGTCATATGTAAAAAAAAAAACTTCTAATTTATAAGGTCGTTGATGCTCTGCCAACCCCGTAAGGTGCACAGGCGTGACTCAATGTATATGTGAACGTATGTATGAATGTGTATGTCTTGTCTTGTCTTGTCTAGCCATTAGTGTCTTATGTTTGAATAAACTTACTTCCATGCTGGACTGGGAGTGATAGAAAAACATAGAATGTCCCAGCTGCATCTCCTCCCGGGCATTCGAGGGTTTCAGTATTGTAATTTAGGCAATGGGCTGACAACCTGTCACTATAGCAATATACAGATCTATCTGGAATAACACTCAAAACTTGTCAGACGTGGCGGAACGACCTTTGTTTAGGTCGTTTACGCTCTGCCTACCCCATTAGGGATAAAGGCGTGAATATATGTTTGGTTTGTTTTGTTTGAATAAATTAATTTATGTTTCACAGCCAACAACTCCGGTCGACTCAACTCCCCAGCAGTATGGCAAAGCAAGCCCGAGCAAGTTCACTTTCAAAAGACTGTTCGGTAGAACCCAGTCCGTGCCTTACTTAGAGGACAAGGACTCCAGTGTCATTGTAAGTAGACAATAGAGAACATGCATATCAAATATTATCCGTATCTGAACTAATTTACAAAAAATATCGTAAATTATAATAACAACAGTGAAAACAGAAATTAGATTGATTAAAAAATCACCGAGATATACCATCATAAAGCTAGTCTATCGCTCTCTTCGAAACGACATTTTATATGGAAGTAGTATGGCGGTCCTGTTATATGACGTCACCTAACAGTTCGGATCTCTCTTTTTAACCGACGACTTTAAAGCATTATAACTCGTAAACTAATGAGTATTTGGTGAAAATTCTTTCACATTCAATTTTGTATTGTGATAACAATTCTTACATATAATAATAAAAAAGTCATGCTTATTCCCTATTGTCACACAGCTAATTTACCAATTTTCTATGACTGTAATCTAAGTTTCTGTGACAGTGGCCAATCTGCTGACTTTCTGTAACAGCGGCTATTCTGTAACATTGGCCAGTCCGCCATCTTTCTGTGATAGTGGCTATTCTGTGACATTGGCCAATCCGCTGACTTTCTGTGACAGTGGCCAATCTGCGGACTCTCTGTGATAGTGGCCATTCTGTGACATTGGCCAATCCGCTGACTTTCTGTGACAGTGGCCAATCTGCGGACTCTCTGTGATAGTGGCCATTCTGTGACATTGGCCAATCCGCTGACTTTCTGTGACAGTGGCCAATCTGCGGACTCTCTGTGATAGTGGCCATTCTGTGACTTTGGCCAGTCCACTCATTTCTGTGGCAGTGGCGAATCCGCCATCTTTTCGTTTCGTTTTCCTGAAATAGTAGATTACTTTAGAGGCCGAAAATAAAGCAATGTGTGGTCGAGTAAATTTAACGAGACCATACATTGCTATTTTGGCTGAGATTAGTACAGTACTTTTCTATCATTTGCAAGGAAACAATAAAATATAACATAAAAATATACATTAAACTAGCGATTCCTACATAATAATTGTGAAATTTAAAATAAGAATGTCGCCATGGACAGGCGCGCATTCCATTCATACATTAACTCTTTTTTTATTGCGCATTCTGCCTTTAAAAAAAATTAATAATGTGAACTTAAAAACACCTAATCCATACAAGTGTATACTTTAAAGACCGTCATTACCGGCCTAGTCCGGCAAAGAATGAATGCACGGTTTGTTATTTTTAAATAACGAAGCAATTTTCGAGCAAATGGGAGAAAAAAAAAATGATTATTCAGTTTCATTAAGTGAGAAACAACTTTCAGTTCGTGAGACCCTGACCCTTCCATTTTTTTTTGCAGACTGAAGAATTAAAGAAGCAGAAAGTAGAAGAGAACTCGAATGAGATGTGTCGGATCACATGAACGAATATTTAACCGCCAACGCGACGCAAGGAAGGTACGAGACGAAGCAAAGAGGATGTAAATAGATTTCCAAATGTTTAAAAAATTACCTAACCAAAGGATATTGACTCCGTGGTCCAAAATGCTGCCCAGAGTTGTGACCAGGGATGTTGCGGATGCAGTTTTTTTTCACAACCGTGGATGCGGATGCGGATGCCATAAACCCGTTGGAAGTACCTAGTTCCATTCCAACTCTGGGCAATGATACTCTGTGCAGCATTTTGGACCACTTTAAGTGAATATTGTTTAGTTAGTCAATTATTTTTATTTACTTGTTTTATTATTATTGTAGATATGATTATGTATGTGGTTTTAATATAAAGTTTTTAAAATTACTTTCGTGTAAATAGTTTTTCTATACATCTCGCAACCACAATAAAAAAAAACATACAATGGTACTTACCAATTTGTAGTTGCAAAAATTACGGCTTAACCTTAGAGGAATAATGTATTCACTGGAGATGAACGAAACGAAACCCCGGACAAAAATGTTCACGCATTCAGTTTCAGTCACTCACCAACCCTCAATATTTTGTGTAACCCGAAGTGCCTAGTTCCATTATACAAGTTCAATAAAAACACTATTAAGAAACTGTAAACTCTTGTGCTCC
The DNA here is from genome assembly GCA_029255725.1 of Scrobipalpa atriplicella. Taxonomy (NCBI): domain Eukaryota; kingdom Metazoa; phylum Arthropoda; class Insecta; order Lepidoptera; family Gelechiidae; genus Scrobipalpa; species Scrobipalpa atriplicella. Next base: position 37,498 of record JARACY010002685.1, read on the forward strand.
CAAATAAGTAGTGACCAAAATTAAGACTTGGCTTAAAGGACTTGAATCCAAGCCATAAAATATTCAAAAAAAAAAAAAAAAACAATGCTACTGCGCATCAAAATAGTGACTAAAATAATTTCAAAAATATATTTTTACCGTTCAGAAAATTGCATAAACTATACAACGATAATTTGATAAATTAGCCACTAATACAGACTAAATTTATTTTTTGGAAATATTATTTTATTGCTCCCGCCGTAGACAGAGAAAAGTATAGACCAGTGGTATAGACCGCGTATCACGCATTTGTCGCATTCACACAAGAAAAAGAAGGACTTATGCCTATAACTTGTAAAAGAACGAGACGAAATGATACTATTTTCTGTTTCGCGACGCGTGCCGGTTTTTTCAAGGTCAGCTACTGAGTAGCTTACTACGCGACCAAAACAAATTGGGCACTGCTGAATATGGCTACTTGAGGACATCATGCGCCTAATTGTTTTGGTCGCGTAGTACATTTTCTGTCCCTTTCGGTGGCACGCTCAGCCGCAGTCATAACCAGTATATAATATTTCCTCAAAGGGCTTACTTAACTCATATACCTAAGTCTACCGGGTGTAAGGGACAGCGTCCCGCAAACTTATAGGGGTTGCTCAGTCAACAAAACTTAACAACTACCACCAGGTTTTTTTTTTCAGGAAATGAAAAAAAAAAAATTGCTTTTTCATACAAAATGACCACAATTACCTACCTATGTTTGTAACAAGGTTATAATTTGCGGTTTCGAAATTTGAACCTCTGCTTAGTTGCAAAGAAAAAGCAGTTTCTGAGTCGCAAAACACGTTGGTATCGATAACGCAACGTTAAAAAAGCGAACTTTTTACTGTATCAATCTGGCTGAATAACCTCAAAATTTGTCAGACGTGGCGGAATGAAATTACCTACGTTTGTTTAGGTCGTTTACGCTCTGGCCTACCCCAATAGGGATTAAGGCGTGATTATTGTATGTATGTACTTTACCTAATTGTTAGAGTTTTGTTTTTGTTTCAATAATTGAATTCAAAAATAATTTATTAGCAAAAAGTAACGGTCTTTCCTTTCACACAACTGCTGACACCGACATAGTTTTTTTTAATCAGGTAAGTACTTGAAGAGTAAATTGGGGATACTTGCTATGTTACAGAAATAAAAACCACCAATATAAAAGTTCATATATCTAGTTTATTTCATTAAAATTAAAATCTTACATCAAGTCGACGTCTATCCGCAAATATTACTTATTGTAACTTGGATCTTTAACATCGTAAGAAAAGAAATAAAGCGAATGTCTCACATAAAAATATGTCGAGAAACCTTTTCATTACTTTTATGACGTGTACGTACCTAATGTACCTATACATAAGAAAGAATAATGATAAATTCGCCACTCCCACTAGAGTCGTTGCACACGAAAATGGCGCTAATTTTAAAAAACTTTCACATTTAAACACAGAAAAACTACAATGAAACTATTTTGATGCTTTTATTAAAAAAAAACTATTTTGATATTTCCATACAAATAAAATAAAAGTATCAAAATAGTTTTTCTGTATTTAAAGAATTTTAAAATTAGCGCCATTACATTTTGCGCCGTGCGCAACGACTCATTAGACAGACTACCCCTCAGCTCAGTTGACAGGGCGATGGAACGGCATTCCAAAGTCGCAGGTTCTGTCAGAGGTGAATTTATTATTAATTCTTTCTTTCATAATTACAGTAAAGAGTGAAATTAAATACTTAATTATGAAAAATGTGTATGGAAAACATAAGAAATACGGACAGGAGCAATCAAGGTTGGTTGAATGGTGATTCTTTAAAGAAATTTTTCAATTTCAAGAGATTATAAAGATTATCATAGATGTTGGCACATTATTTTGAATACCAACGGGAATTTTAGCATATACTAGCGATGCTAAAAAAAAATGTTTTCATAGTTATGTATTTCATTCAAATCTAATTAAAGGGTATGATTTGGGATTGTCATGTACATTTAAATTGGTATTTTTTGTGTATTTTTACCTCCATATTATACTCGAGACCATGGATCGTTTAACTGTTCCGAAATAGCGAGGTAAAAAAAAAAGAAGACTTCAAAATATCCATTTAAATCCAGTTTACTGGGCGGAATTTAATTATATTTAAATACGAGGAAAATATGTTTTTATCTACCTACTAGGCTAAATCAGGAATGGGAAACCGAAAACTTGTTTTTCAATCTGTTTTGCAATATATGAAAGTACGATATTGAAGATTACATCTAGTGTACAATAGTGTCTAGTATTGGTATTGGTCGTGATCATGATCCCCGTTGGCGTGTTCGTGCTCCGGCTGGTACTTGCTGTCCTCGTCCCCGGGCTCCTGCTTGATCTGCACCTCCAGCCCCGGCAGGCTGAACTCCGGGTAATCTGGGAACAATCAATCATATATTGAATAACATGTCCCTCTCCTTCTCCCTCCAGAACCTCTCCTTACCCCTGTCCCTCTCCTTGTCCCTGTCCCTATCCTTGTCCCTCCTGTCTGTCCCTCTCCTTACCCCTGTCCCTCTCCTTGTCCCTGTTGTCCCTTCTCTCCCTCGGCCTCGCTCTCTCATTGTCCCTCCTGTCTATCTGCTTGTCCCTTCTGTCAAGCTTCTGTCATTTATACGCTCTGGGCCGGTTCTGGGTTTTCGGCTTTTTGAGTGAATGT
>JARACY010002686.1:0-40202 GCA_029255725.1 Scrobipalpa atriplicella
CGTTGTACTGGTATTGAAGGTTCTATGTCTGATGAAGACGAGGTGAAAATGATACTAAAGCTTTTAGGAAACTCTTCTAATGATGTAGAGAAACAGGTAACAATGTGGTCGGATGAGGAGAATAAAAACATAAAAAATATAATGATACTTACAAATGCAACCCAAGCGCTATCGAATACTAACAATAATGAAAATAAAACTATTGAAAACCGTCTATTAACTGAAAAAATTGATGAAATGGAAACACAACAAGCAAGAATGGTTGATTTATCTCATTCTTTGAAAGATCTTACTAAGAATATACTTGATGAAGCGAGTTCTATAGGATCACCAAAACCTGACACTGAAGAATCTACTACTGCGAGTCCACTATCATCCAATGAATCTGATAACTCGACGGCTAAAACTTCAACATCAACCGAAATAAACTCTGTTTCCACTGAATCGTCATCTATTACAGAAAATGAAAGAACTACAGAAACCTCTACAACGACGGAAGCGGACTCTGTTTCTACTGAAGCAACAGTAACTACAGAGTCATCTACAGAAAAGGACTCTCTTGCATTAACTACTACAGAAATACCTTCAGCAACGGAAACAAAAACAGTTTCCACCAAACCATTTGAGCCCACTGAATATTCTCAAGAAAAGGACTCCCCTGATTCTGCTACCACTGAGTTATCAACTTCGCCAGAAATAGAATCTTCAACAGCAAGCAAATTAAATAGTGTCTCTACGGAGTCACTAACTTCTTCAGTCTCGACGACAGCGGAACCTACTAACCAAGAAAAAGCATCAGTTACTCAGCTACCTCTTACGATTACACAACGTACAACCGAGTCTAAAGAATTGCTACAAACAAATTCTCAAAATAACACTACTAGCACTCAAACGTCATCAAACACGATTGAAACTCTTCCAACCGCACAATCTTCACAAACAAGCTCTAATTCCGTTCAGACTTTAGAGTCAAATACCCAAACAGTTACCACAGCAGTGAAGTTACCTACATCAAATGCACAGGCAAGTTCTTTAATTCAACCCTCACGTCTTGAAGGCAAATATTATGCTTTTGCCAACGATAATCTGACCGGCTTAAATGGTCATCACAAATTTGCTTCTGTGCCGCAATTGCAAACGCAATCACTTGCTTCTGAGTCGCTTTCGCCGCAGTTAAATGTGCAGAAAGGTTCTTTGTTACTTCCAGCAAATAAAATTGCAGATTTGTCAAAGGTCAAGCCACAACACAAACCTCAAGCGTATAACGCTCCTGTAGCACAAACATATTCTACAACTCAGGACACTACGTATCCTCGCCCATTTTTAACAAATACACAATATTCCTTTACGAACCAGTTAAAGCCCTCTGTTGCACGCCCTACTTCACCAGAAGTGAGGTCTTATCCCTCCTTGCCTTCGGGCACACATGAGTATCCTTCTATGATGTCACGCCCTGCTGTCCCAGCACAGACCAATCTATCTTATCAGCGTCCTGCTGCACTAACCTATCCATCTATGCCTCGTCAGGCTGGAGCTGGACCAGCACAGACCTATCCGCAGCCTGCTGCTCCAGCACAAAACTATCCATCTATGCAGCGCCCTGCTGCCCCAGCACAGACCAATCCATCTATTCAGCGCCCTGCTGCACAAAAGTATGCATCTTGGCCTCGTCCTGCTGGAGCTGGACCAGCACACACCTATCCGCAGCCTGCTGCTCCAGCACATAACTATCCATCTATGCAGCGCCCTGCTGCCCCAGCACAGAACAATCTATCTTTTCAGCGCCCTGCTGCACAAACCTATCCATCTATGCCTCGTCAGGCTGGAGCTGGACCAGCACAGACCTATCCGCAGCCTGCTGCTCCAGCACAAAACTATCCATCTATGCAGCGCCCTGCTGCCCTAGCACAGACCAATCCATCTATTCAGCGCCCTGCTGCACAAACATATCCATCTATGCCTCATCCAGCTGGAGCTGGACCAGCACAGACCTATCCACAGCCTGCTGCTCCAGCACAAAACTATTCATCTATGCAGCGCCCTGCTGCCCCAGCAAAGACCAATCCATCTATTCAGCGCCCTGCTGCACAAACCTATCCATCTATGCCTCGTCAGGCTGGAGTTGAACCAGCACAGACCTATCCGCAGCCTGCTGCTCCAGCACAAAACTATCCATCTATGCAGCGCCCTGCTGCCCCAGCACAGACCAATCCATCTATTCAGCGCCCTGCTGCACAAACATATCCATCTATGCCTCGTCCTGCTGGAGCTGGACCAGCACAGACCTATCCGCAGCCTGCTGCTCCAGCACAAAACTATCCATATATGCAACGCCCTGCTGCCCCAGCAAAGACCAATCCATCAATTCAGCGCCCTGCTGCACAAACCTATCCATCTATGCCTAGTCCTGCTGGAGCTGGACCTGCACAGACCTATCCGCAGCCTGCTGCTCCAGCACAAAACTATCCATCTATGCAGCGCCCTGCTGCTCCAGCACAGACCAATCCATCTCTTCAGCGCCCTGCTTCACAAACCTATCCATCTTTGCCTCGTCCTGCTGGAACTGGACCAGCACAGACCTATCCGCAGCCTGCTGCTCCAGCACAAAACTATCCATCTATGCAGCGCCCTGTTTCCCCAGCACAGACCAATCCATTTATTCAGCGCCCTGCTGCACAAGCCTATCCATCTATGCCTCGTCCTGCTGGAGCTGGACCAGCACAGACCTATCCGCAGCCTGCTGCTCCAGCACAAAACTATCCACCTATGCAGCGCCCTGCTGCCCCAGCAAAGACCGATCCACCTATTCAGCGCCCTTCTGCACAAACCTATCCAGCTATGCCTCGTGCTGCTCCAGCACAGACCTATCCGCGTACTGCTGCTCCAGCACAGACCTATCCGCGTCCTGCTGCTCCAGCACAGACCTATTCGCATCCTGCTGCTCCAGTACAGACCTATCCTCAGCCTGCTGCTCCAGTGCAGACCTATCCGCAGCCTGCTGCTCCAGCACAGACCTATCCGCGGCCTGCTGCTCCAGCACAGATCTATCCGCAGCTTGCTGCTCCAGCACAGACCTATCCGCGGTCTGCTGCTCCAGCACAGACCTATGCGCAGCCTGCTGCTCCAGCACAAAACTATCCATCTATGCAGCGCCCTGCTGCACAAACCTATCCATCTATGCCTCGTCCTGCTGGAGCTGGACCAGCACAGACCTATCCGCAGCCTGCTGCTCCAGCACAAAACTATCCACCTATGCAGCGCCCTGCTGCTCCAGCACAGACCTATCCGCATCCTGCTGCTCCAGCACAGACCTATCCACAACCTGCTGCTCCATCACAAACCTATCCGCAGCCTGCTGCTCCAGCAGAAACCTATCCTTCTATGCCGCATCCTGCTGTGCCAGCACAGTCCTATCCGCGGCCTGCTGCTCCAGCACAGACCTATCCGCGGCCTGCTGCTCCAGCGCAGATCTATCCGCGTCCTGCTGCGCCAGCACAGACTTATCCGTCTATGCCGCGTCCAGTTACACAACCAGCATAAATGTACCTATCTGTCAATGGGCATTCTTCTTCAATTACACGCACCTAACAAACCTCGTCTGCCGTATGAAACAAAGGCATATCTGTCTGGGCTATCATCTGCAGTAGCCTCAACACAACCGCAAGCTGTACAAAATATGCTAAAGCAAAATGCGAAATGTAAATTCTAAAGCATGTCGATTGGGACGTTACCTACAGCCGAATGTATGTGAATAAAGCAAACCAAAAATATCCAAAAGCTGTTGATGCAGTGTAAAATGTCATTACGAAAATAAGACGCAATACATTTCCAGATGATTATGCATAAATTATTATCCCACCGTGTGTTAACTACCTCATTATTATTTAAATGTGTGCTTATACAAGTTCTGTGTCGTCGTCTTCTATATAAGAAACAATGATAAACCCTTTCAACTGTGCAGAACTCTATCAGCAATGAATGCCACATAGGCAGGCGAACTCATAAAAAATCTTCTGTTACAGCAACTTGAAGCAGATTCACAAGAAAATAGTGCCACAACAGATACACCACAAGTGAATTCACAACAACACTCATCAAGCACTCCACCAACTCAAACAAATAACCAAGTTACTACAACAGAACTGCCCAAGACTTTCAAAAAACTTGCTCAGAAGTTGTTTTCGGATAATAGTCCTCAAGAAGATCAGGATTACGACTACTCGTATCCAGACACTCCATCAGAAAGTGAAACGAAAGATTCGATGTCTGAGTTGAAATCATTATTCGCGCCTCAAGATCCCGCTTCGCGGAAGGCAGCCGCAGAGAGCGCTAAAAATGTGATCGAAGAAAGTAAAATGGCAATAGCTTTACTAAGTAAGCTTTTCCAGAATCCAGACCAATCTTCGGCACCCAACGTTTTTGATGATTATTAGAAGCACAGCTGTGTTTGTCATTGTTGCTAATTTTTATTCGCCTATGTTGTAAATTATGCATTTATAGTATTTTAAGACGACACATGACACTTTGTTTGTTAAGTTTATAATTCATAATATTACATTTTTATATTCTAAGATTCGTTTATTTTATTCCTATGACGTAAATGCGAATATGATTTATATGACATCAATTACGCACTAATGAAAAGAGCAAAATAGGTTTCTTTGAATTTGCACAACTGTTACGGTCATAAATTTTTTTTTATTAGTAGTTGGCCTCTTTAACAGGTGTCTCAAAATACGGGGGAAACATATTTGTTTTTCCGAGGGTTTCGGTTTATTATAAGCGGTGAGCTGACAATCCGTCACCACAGCCCCTCAAAATTTGCAGGCGTAGCTTTGTGTAGGTTTTCCCATTGGATAAATCATACAGGATAAATAAATTAAATCACAGAACTCTATCTTATAACGGTTTTATTAACAATATAAATAGATAATTACAAACTTATTCTCTACAATTGAGCTGCGCTACTCTACTGCGAGCAGTCCAATGTGCTTTATCTCGTAGTAGTCTAAGAATTTTGCTCTCGTTATATAGGGTACAAACTATGCACCATATCCATCTCCTTGGGTTGATGAATTCTAATTAAGAACAAAAATTATAAGATCCCATTTTTTTAAGCATATTTAAATTGAATATTTATTTTTACTACTCTGCCTTTTATACCTGATCCGATTTATTATTTTTGTATTTTGAATTTACAGCCAAAATTATTATTTTTTGTAGTCTTTTAGAATTCACCCCACAGCTTGTACTCATAGGTACATTTCAACTTTTCCGTACAGCACTTTCTAGTTACTATCCATACAGCTACATTTTCCTTTCACATTTAACACGAAAAGCATTTTATATTAGCCTTTTTTATTATTCTTTTTATTTTTGTACAAACACTTTTAAAATTTCTATTTTTATGCTTTTGTTGATATTAAATCAATTTGTTATTTTTATCAATTCCTGTCCGAATATTTGGCACGGCTTTAATCGTTTGAAGGCGTGCCTCATTCTCAGGGCTCGGATAATCGGGTGCAAAAAAAAGCGTTGGAGCAAATGAGAGTTGCTACAACCACCTTTTTCAAAATTTTCAGGGCCCCAGTTTATTTTTCTTTATACAATTGTTCTAGTAATGCCATTGTGTTCTTTGCATCAATATAAGTGGAAACTGTTTGCATATTCTTTGATATTTGTTTAAATTTGAAAGATACAAGTGGAAATGTGTTTTCAATATACTGGAAAATATAATGAATAATATAAAAATATCGTTTGATTGTTAGATAATTCTATTGAATACCATTTAGATTTTATAAAGAAAAATAAACTGCAGCCCTGATTTTTTTTTAAAAAGGTGGTTGTAGCAACTCTCATTAGCTCCAACAGTGACTTTTTTCTTGCACCCGATTATCCGAGCCCTGCTCATTATTATCGTAGTAAATATTTACATGAAGTATTGACACAATGTTCAGAGTCTCTTGGTGAAACAAAACATGACATCCAAATCCACATAAAAGTTGACGCCATGAATAAATGAAGATAGCTTTTATTAATGAAACATCAAATATAAATCTCCTATGTATTCATTCATAAAATTGAGCAATCTTCGCTTAAAGTAAATCGTTATATTGTACTTATTTATCATAAGGATATTACCATTCGTGAGGCTAACTGTAAACTGGTGTATTCAGTTACTCAGTAGAACAAAAGTTTTGTTGCTTTTAATCTGTGTAAATATGTATATTTTATATTGATTGCTTTATCCGTATAATATAATTAAATAATAAAATATTTTTTACATCGTTAATCGCAAACGACTATTGTTTCTCCTTCGAATGCTATGATTTAATATTAACCTATAAATAATAAAATCGATATATTTCTTTATTAAAATGTACATGTTCTATTCTACGACAAATTATAGCATAACATTCATAGATCTTAGAAGAGAGTTTCCTCTTTAATAGGTATGATTTTCAAGATAGTAGGTGTAGGTACTTAATAGATAGAAGAAACTATATTTCTTACACTAAGAATAGATTTAATTTCGATGTCTACTTAAGCATTAATAAGTAATGAAAATGATAGTCAAATCAATCGCTTGGTTGATTCTTAGAGAGTAAGCGAGGTGCGTGTGTTTACGTATTATGTATGTATTTATATCAATAAAGAGCTGGTCAGCTCTAGCTACGGTCTACGTACGACGTACATCTAAGAGTCGTTGAACACAGACAACATTAATTTGGTGGTGGTTCGTTCGTATAACTTAAGTATTCTATGTCATAAGTTAGGTACTTATTTAATACGTATAGTAATTAATTAATGGTTTTATGGAATCAGCATGTTCATCTCTATTTAGTTCTTATATTCGTTTCAGGCGATTGCAATTCTACAGCGGTTAACAATTATAACTAAGATAATAAAATGATTGCTTCAAATTATTGTCACGATTATATTGTGATTATGTGTAAGAACAGTTATTAAATAAATCAAAATTATGACACGCTTAAACTTATGCTTTGAAACGTGCACGCAACAAAATAAATATTCCATGGTCTAATGAATATAAAGGAAATGAAATAGAAGGAAGTACAAATACGCTAGAGATCACTGGAAGATTAGTGGATGCAAGAGTGGATGAAGATACATGTGAAGACTTTACTTATATTCTAGTTACGTGTCGTGGAATAGAACACGTGCCGGGCGGGACGGGTGTGCGTTGGGTCTCACGAGTCACGAGTCACGAGTCACTGGCGACCTCGGGACACTTGCTCGTGAAAAATTTCGTGACCAAATTCATAAATAACCCATCGAAATAGCCAACTCTTCACGAACATTTTCACAAGCAACTGTAACCGCTTTGAACAGTTCTGTGGCCTGAACACCATTCACACTTCTATCGAGCATAGTTCAGAGGATCAATCACCGTGGTTGAACGTTTACGCGGGCGGTGGGCACCGCACCAGCGAGGAGGTGGCGATCTGGTTGAAGTGCTTGTCGATGGGCACCCGGTCGTCGTAGAGCGTGGGCGCCTGCAGGATGATGCCCGCGGTGCCCACCAACACGGCCAGCGTGAAAATCCACAGGAACAGCCGGTCCAGCACCATCGCCACGTACTTCCAATCTTCTTTCACCTGGAAATGTAAGTAGTTTTGTACTAAATTACCGATTTGTTATATTTTATCGATATGATATCGAATTAAATTCGATGTTTGGACCCTTAACAGTAGTCGTGGCTGCGGGAGATAATGTAGGTAGGTATGTGTCTGAAATAGACAGGTCATTCAAAGTTGAGGTCAACTTTACAGCAAATAGAAACATTATACCTACTATAAAACTCCTTCATAATTTAGTAATCCTATAGCGATTGCGATGAAAGTTCAGACATAATCTTCGAAGCAAAATCCTAAGATAGCCTGCTCGACAAGTCCCACGAGGTTTTCCCAACACTCAAAGTGATCTCAACTTACCTAAAACTATCAAACAAACAAGTCACATCAGCGACAGTGTTCTCATCTTTGGTAAAATCAGGAACTCATCCAACCATTTCACCAATAACTATGCATTACAAGTTTATTGGCTCTTTAATTTGATTATCCCGCGTCAAACTGATCATTTCTGTTTCCAGGATTAAACTGTTACGGTTACGGGATCAAATTCTATAATATCGTTTTGTTTAAGCCCTAAAGCGGATAATATTGAGCAACAATTTATTTACGATACGACTGTCGTTTGGCACTTGAATTGGAATCGATGATCGTAATTGGCAATAGATGCCATACGTGACTCGCATAGCCTAAGTCACTTCGTCTATAAATTCTGTTGATGGGCTATACTCTCTTTATGATGCATTTTGCCACCTCGCGCCGGCAGCGTCGTTCCAGTTGATCCAATTTATTGCGATACAAATTTTACGCGGCGCTTTTATGCACACATTAACGTCAAAATCAAAATCGGCTAAACAGTCAACAGTTTAAAACGACTCCTCGGAGGACGCTAAAAAATGTTAAATGACGGTCAGAATAACGGACTAAAAGCACCTTGGGGGATTCGTAAGTGCCGAAAGTGACTTATCTAGCTTAAATGGCTGCTTTTTAGCTCTTGAACGAAGCTGCAATTCCGTTAATTCGTATTGTTAGCACACGATAAAATTTATGTAAGCAGTATTGTTTTATTTTAGACGAGCCTGTGTTGATACAATTACTGTTAATCTGATGACTCTAACTATACCTCTACATCTACACTTGCGAGTAGCAACGTTGAAATGTAGGTCAAATATGGGTTTGACAAATTGGACTGCGATGATCTAATGATGATTTGTGGAAGCGAAGTCCCTGGACTGCTCTGATGTAATGGGCACTACCGCTCGCTAGTGTACCTAACTATTATTTGTTGTCTTTTGGGAAACCAATGCCGGTTAGACATACCGAGAATCGAAATTCGTACAATTTCAGTGTGGGCGAGCATGTTTTGATTAGTTGATAATTATGTTGCCTATGATTAACATATTTTGTTCGTCGTCTCGAAAAATCTCACTCGACCAAAAGACATATTTAGTAGATTTCGTATTCGAGAGTTAAGTAAGAACGTTTTGTTTCTTACCTTAGTAGAGTCCTCGATCATCTTAGTATGTTCAGCGATGAATCTGACGCAGAAACACGTCTTGTGGACCTCCGGGGGACAAGAAGAGTGGCTGAACCCGGGCGGCGGGTCCGGCACGGGGCTGAGGGGTTCATCCTCCGTCATGCCGCCGCTCGCCAGCGCTCCGCCCTCACTCGACCCGTGCACCATACAGCTGCCGCCGAAACGGTTACTGTCGCCCATCCTGCACACGACACGTTCATACATAAATAATGCCGGCGGAAATGAAATATCGTTATTGTTTACTACGTCTGTGCGGAATGAATTCATCCATAAACTAGCTACCAACGAGCACAATCCATTAGTGGACTCTAAATGGTTTCGAGCGGTAAAGGCACGAATTTATGAGAAGAGTTATAAATAATATGACATTTATTACCGAAACAGAGCAGGATGAGGCATTGCATCACCGGCCTAAATGTTCTCACACACCATCTCGTGCAACGCAATGGAGAGCAGATTCTGCTTGTACGCGATTAGTCTCTTGCCTAGCAGCGCGCGGCAGCCGTCGTCAACCGCCGGCAAAAAGCCGGTGTTGGAGCTACTATAGTTCTTCACAGGTTGTGGCAGTGCCTTCAGGGCGAGGTCGTCCAATATATTAAAATGACAAAGTAGCTGTTGGACTGATAATCTTACCCTGAGTTGAGGTAGGTGGTATGCGTGAGGTCCTCCTTGCTGGGCGTGCGGGTGAGCGGGCGCGGCGGCACGGCGGCGGGCGGCGGCCAGGCCCCCGGCGCGCAGCAGTCGTCGTCAGCTGCTGCCAGCCGGTACGGGTAGAGCGGCCGCGCGGTTCCGCTGCACCGCACCACCATCCCGCACGCAGTGTACCGAGACCTGCTCATACTACTCAACATTAGGCGTTTAGTAGAAACATACAAAAATACAATACAATACCTTCACAATATGAAAAAAAAAAATTGACGGGTGATCATCAGTCCTAAAAGTTTACAATTTACGCACGAATGACTTAGAAAAGAACTCTGAATTTTTCTACTGCGCACAACGACACATCCACACTTGTAATTAAAAATCTAATGACAACGTCAAACATAAAATGAAATAATAATAATTTTTACGTAGGTATTATGGATATAATAATATATTTGACGTATTGTCGTCCTAATACTGAAACTATTGAAACGTAGTTCAGTCTCTATGTGGTTTAGTCTGCTCGAGTAAAACCGATTTCAAGAAACATACAGGGAAAGGCAGGGGCGACCAAGTGCACAGAACCATCAAATACTTATGTTCAAAATATCGAGTATCAAGTGTTCTGCCCGGATCGTTTCAATCCTGAGGAGATCCAAGATTTACTTGTAAGAGGCCCGCAAGTGTTTTATTATAGCTACTTGAAGACGCTTTGACGACCGCACTCAAAGCTATTTAAAGACATCGCTGCCTATACCAGAGCCAGTACCTTCTTGCGAATATAAATATAAAATTTCTTTTCCCTTTTTCATATTGTTTGGTTGAATTATAATTTAGATTGGTACAAATTTTGTAAAAAAAAAACTTTTACGTTAGAAGATATTTTATATCTGCTGTAGAGTGTTGCTACGCCGTAGCACTTTGCTACGTCGAGGTAGCTACGAATATTATTCCAGTACGTAATACAGTGTTTATTTTTTTTAAAGCCAGTATAACATTGATATTTTATGAACGGTATTTAGACATGGTTTTAACGTAAGTTTCTTAGGCTCGTATTTATAAAGCTATCTCAAGATTGAGAGTAATATTGAGTGCGGATTTGACAGGTCATTTTGTATTGGAATGACGTTTCTGATACGAACTCAAACTCGCTGTCACTCTTGAGGGCTGATTATAAATACGGGCCTTAGAGGCACATGGAGGTACTTACAAAAAGTGTATCAACAGTTCATCGTACGTAAAAAACACATTCATCAAATAAAGACGCGTGTTTTGCGGATGGATAAGGTTAACATTATCGAAAACAAAATACAAAGTTGAATTAAATCTGATATATAAATCTAAAACAAAAATTCTAAGAAGTGTACCGTTAAATAATTTAAATACTTTCTCGTCTCCTCAAATACAAACCGAGATATTTCGTACCTCCTTCACTTGAACGTTTAGTCACAAAAGCTTACCGTCGGAGCATAAATATTGTTCCAACATTTGCAGGCCATAAATTATTCAGTGTTCGCCTTAAATTTGTTTAGCTTGTTCAGGACATCAATAATAAATCACGTAGGGTTCAGCTTGGTTCAGGGCACAGTAAGATTAGACCCCTTCGTTACGGAGAGTAATGGTTAATCAAAGGAGAGATTGTGTAGTCGGTAGCCGATACCATCCTTCGTAACGTAACGTTATCTTACAGACGTGAATTGGAGAAGACTACGCAACCTCTTCCAACTTCCTTAAATATGTCGTAAGATTATGACGAAATCGGGGTTTTGATAAAAAAAAACTAGGATTTTGATCAAAACCCGGACTATGACAAAAGCCTGAAAAATAAATCTTCGAGTTTGTCATAATCCTTAGAAAATCCAGCTTTTTGATGAAAAACCGGTTTTGTTTAGGATTATGACAATCCAATTTTTGATCAAAATCCAATTTTTTTATCGAAACCCCGATTTCATCATAATCCTGCGACATATACAAAGAGTAGGTCCGAAAAAAGTGGTACGGTGACAGAATGTACTTATATATTTTATCATTTATCTAGTATTTGGGTTACCTATATTTTCTATTTAAAATTGTACAATGAACCAATTTTCATGACAAAACAAATTTTATAACAGCAACGAACGAAAGGTCTGGTTTTAGCAGGACTTAAACTTCATAACATAACCATAACAGCCATAATAGGCATCTTCTGGCTGAGCTCGCTCCATCGTCGACTCTGTCACTGTCATCGCTGACCTTGTGTAACCCATTTCAAGTAAAAAAAAAAACGGTAATACAGATTTTCTACACGCGAAGGTTGGGGGATCTACTCCTTTTTAGGTCTCAGTAAGTCGTATTATCCCAGTCTTTGGTTAGTGTGGAAACGGACGATGCACGTTACGAGTTCGCTGAAATCCGTCCGCTGGGGCAAGCTCTAGGCTAGAGGCCAATTTGAAACAATTGTCTGTTGGCCTATACAATACACGAAATAACAAACTTTTGGTTAGAATACTTTAAGTTACATGCTTTCATGCTGGACTGGGAGCGATAAAAAACATAGAATGTGCCAGCTGCATCTCCTCCCGGGCATGCTGTAAAAACCAGCTAAGTGATTCTAGGATTTTAGTATATTGTAATTTAGGCGATGGGCTGACAACCTGTCACTACAGCAATATACAAATCTGTCAGACGTGACGGAACGATCTTCGTTTGGGTCGTTGACGCTCTGCCTACCCCATTAGGGATACAGGCGTGATAGTACCTATGTATGTACTTTCATTTAGTTTTCACGAGACAAAATTGATGCAAATAATAAGGATGCACCACACAAGCTGGTCAAAATCAAATAACCTGCTACAAAACAAAAGACTGAAACAAAGAATTGTTAAATTATTACCCATCTCTTTAAATTAAATTTTAAAAATGTCTAGAAGTAGCACCTTCGACCTAAAATTTATGCCGTATCGAAACCGAACAAATTGTAACTAAGCTTTAACAAAAGGCAATATATTAGACAAACGTGTTCTTAGCCGTTAAAGTGAGTTATAGCTCCTAAATCCTTAAGACACGATGCAGGCCATAAAGTCGCCGAAACTAGCCGGCAAGCCACAAGTTACCGGAGTGATCCATTTGGCTAGGTAATGTTCCGAAACCGCACCGGGCCACGCCGATCTATTGTACCACTCACCGTACTAATAGGCATTCATTCGCTAACTGAATTACAATAGCAACTGGCGAGCCGGACGAATCGGTCTTCGAATCGATATCTCCCTAGAACGGAAACCATTTATGTACATACTGACTGTTTATCACTACGCTAACTGCTTAACAGTAACTGTAATTAACATCCACGTCCCATTAGTCACATGAATACAAAAGCAATTATATCACCAAACAATAGATTAGGGCTACTCAATTCACGCCATCAAACGCTTACCGATTCCTAACTCATTAAATTTAAATTACATTCAAATTACTCCGAAACTTTTGAGAGAACAAAAGTTGTGAAGTCCTTTAGAAAATTAAAAGCGTTATCCCGAAACCGAAACTCGTGTCGAATCCAAAAGAGATGCTAATTTGCCAAATATCTGAGGAGTATGAGACAGCAAGAATCCAGCTTCAAATGAGAGGCGCGACAGAGAGCCGCACGACACGACACGACAGCCTCGGGCACTCCGCGACACCCGGAATCACAGAACAGTGTCTTTAACTTAAACCTTATTAATAATAAAGTTATACTACCGAGAAAGGGAGAAAGTAAGCAACTCCTTGCGAACTTCTAATTAATTTACACTTGTTACTAGTCCCCGGAGATTTATAGCCAGGGAGGCTTGAGTCTTCGATTTAATTTGATTAACCAACTGATTAGGACGAAAAACGTCAAAGTAATTTGAGTTTGTGTGGCCGCAGTAGCTGTGGAAAGTCGCGGCGGAGACTTGGGAAATGGGACTGAGAGATAGGATGCTATCTATCCAATTTTGGCTCGAAGGTAATCGCGGGGATTACGCGTAGAGGTCATTAATATTATTATTCATGGTGATTCGACTTCCCAGATGTTCTATGCGGTCGTATAAGCGCTTGGTTTTAACATCTACCTATACGTAGCAGTAGTTGCATACAAGTTTGTTTTTTCAATGAAATTATTGTTTATATTTCTTCATCTATACAACGTATAACTAAGTATAGAACGAAAAAAAGCAAAAAGACAATTTGTTTCAACATACGCATTCTGTCCTTCGTTAGAAAGGGATAACTGTATAGGTACGGAGCCTTGTGAGGAAATTTTAAAAACATTAGTTCCGCAAGAGTAACTCTGTGCCAAACCTGCGCTGTGCGTCCTGAAAATGAGGTTCGCAAAAGGTAAAGTGCACAAATACCTGGTAGTGTCGAACTTGTACTGCGGTCGTTTCATGAACAGCAGTCTCGGCAGGATGTGGATGAAGACCCGCTTCACCCACGGCGCCATGCGGTGCGTCTGCGGGGATCTGAAGTGCACGTTCAGCACCACCACCGTCACGCATATACTGCAACCAAATTATTATATAAGTGCCTTCTTTATAAGAAGTAGTAATTAACATATGAGAAGTAGAATATACACCCTTAACGAAAAAAAAAAAACCATCTCTGCAAATGATTAATTGAAGTAAAAAATAAACATGTCACACTCTTTGATACTGTGTTGTACACAATAACGACAAATAACTGATATCCTAGTATCAATAATAATTAAAATTATATTGAAACGATTCAGTTAATGCATTCAATATTCCCACCAGCGTTGTTAGTTTCAAGTGATTTGCGATTCTAGATATTTAGTTTATAATTTGCTATGCAGCTCAATACGTGGGTGGATCATAATGAACGTGCAATTAAGTTGTGAAAAACATCGTGGATGGCGATGAAAACGTTTCATAAATATTTTTAACTTCAGCGATGCCTTTGATAATGGAGAAAATTTACCTAAACAAACAATATCTGGCCTGTTTAAACATTTCAGGGGCCGTTATAAACAGCTTTTGAATATTTATGGGGTCTTATCCTGTAAATACAGCGGGTGAAAATCAAACTAGCCCATTCGAAGTCAGTGAAGGCTAGGATAGAGTAAGGATTCTAAGGGTAGAAAAGTTAGGAGCATTATACCCAGACCCACGTATAGAACAAACTTAATAGTTATTAATGTTGTCATCGCCCGTGTAGAATACTAATGCTGTGAAATCCTTGTGTCCCTGTGGGAACACGTGTAACGATTGAAACTGCTATTTACCATATTGTTGGGTAATTAAATTTGTCTAGATTATGAATGTATTGCACGAATTCCCTGGAGCGTGTACTGATTCAGCTAAATTGTTGGACAATAATGGTTGCAATTACAACTAAGTAAGCGCATCGAAAGGAAATATTGGTCAAATTGTAGCTGAACTATTTCATAGAATGTAATATTTTCAATCTGAATTTATCTATTTATGCTTTAAGAAAATTATCGGCATCTAAACTGATATACCTACAAAGTTTTACAAATATTTGCTGACCAATAATTTAGATATATATTTGCATGAAGAGCGCGTAGCGTAGATTATAGATACCGATAAATCAAGATTATTGAGCCAACTTAATCGGTTGATAGCGAGGGTGCGGAAAGGGGCTCTTACTTACGTTCCCTCCCTCACAGGCAGGCTGTATTTACAAACCGCCTCTATGCGGGATTAACAACCGAATCCAGCGACATATTATGACCTCGTTCACCTCTTTAGCACCTATAACGAGCTCATTAGCGTTACGGTTATATTGGAACCATAGACTTGGAACACACCCGGAGAATCGGAGCGCTGTGTTTCAAACCACAAATACACTTAAACGACTGTGCTGTGAAGCGTGTGTCTGCAGGCACAAGGTCGACTTTACCTTGTCCTAATAAATTTAATTGACTTTTCAACTTACAAAAGTAGGCGTGCAATCAAATATCTTGTTTGGAGAACCAACTTTAATTTATATGGAAATTTGGTGGCTGTAAACGGGCAGGGCTGAGGCATATTTTAAATTACTTTTATTTAGAAGGTGGCATTATGTCTAAGCGAATTTTTATTTGCCATTAAATCTTGGGCTTCAAAGGTCATATTATCGTTATGAAATGAGTACTTAGAAGTCCGTATTATTAGAAAAAAATGATTCCTTTTTACGGGCATCATTCTCTTTATCTCGAGAGAGAATTTTATCGAAATTCTGTGTCAAGGGGCGGGACTTAACTGGAACTTGATTTTCGATTCCCAGCAACCGGCAATATTCCCCGAATTTTCTTCAAATGTTTCAGAGCGCTTTGTCCTACTTTTTTATCTGAAAGCGATGAAGGGTGCTCATTTCGCGTCGCAAATGTATCTCATTGCATTAATTTTGGTGACGTGGGGAACCATACAGTAGAAAGTCAGCGTTTTATTTGGAAACTGAAGTACATAAATAATCCCTGGCTGGAAATTACCGCGATCCATGTTTATATAAATGTTAACAAAAGGGTGAAGCCATGCGACCGCAGCGAATTAAATTCGGAAATGGAAATTAGCGTGGTCATGCCGACCGCTGCACGTTCCATATCTATTACAATTCCCATTTTTCAACGAGATGTTTTAAAATTTTATTCATATGTAGAGAACAATACATTATTTCCTGTGCCATGTTTGAGGTCAAAGTCCCCTTTTCGTCAGATTCTCTTTTTAGCATTTTACAATGGATGCAAACGCAAATATAACGGTTTAATGACAGGAAATGGTTTGTAGCGTTCCCCCCGAGGCAATGAAAATGTTTTGATTGCTTACAATAAATTACTCAGCAGCCGTTTTACAGTTATAAGCTGTTAGTCATTTTACAGCACAAGAAGCTTACTAAGTCTGTGGCGGTTTAAATACTTAAGCGGTTGTAAAAGAGCAAACCTTTGAACCGTTTAAATAGAACTACATATAAAATGATATGAAGAAGTTTGTAAAGCCCGATCATAAATCGGGTTGCACGAACTAGGGTCAGCCTCTAATCATTCGGTAAATCCATGGTTATATAAACAGTCTGATCTGAATATCCCTGGTTTTGTTATTGAAGCGGGAAAACTAATGTGTAAATAAGTATTGCATTCATCTACCTTTATTGAAATATCTAAATCTAAACGTAAAAGGCTCTATGGCCTTTCTGATGAGTAAACTTAATTGATTTTATTATCATTTTTATTTTTATTCGACCGACTGCTTATAAATTGCATGACCTACTCCGTAGCGATTATGCAGTTTTGGTTAGAGCCGTGACACATTGCGAGTTACGATTTCAAATCCCATTATTGGATTTCATGAACATTAACAAGCCCTAACAAGGTCTAAAGGTTCACTTGAATCTTTTGTCAGTTAAAGTAGTTCCTTCGTGAAAGCATTAAAATGTAGGATGTTAAAAATATCGTGTTCATTATATTTTTCTAAAGTATGCAAAAAATGCTCTGAAAATCGACAACATAGAGCTACAGAATCGGCAATAACAATCGTAAATTGACTTACCTTATTGATACGAGGATCATGGCGAATATGAGGTATTTTCCGAGTAGAGGCACAACCAGTGACGTGGGGGGGATGATTTCCACCACCAGCAGGAAGAACACGTGGAGACTAATCAGGATGGATATCGACAGCGTCACCTGTTACCAGATATTACCAGATTAGAGTTGATTATGAGGAAGAGGATGTGGATGAGGAAGGGGATGTGGATGAGGAAGAGTCAAGATGAATGTTAGAGTATGTGATTGCGGATAAGGATGTTTTATGAGGAAGAGGATACGGATGTGGAAGCCAAGATGAAATTTGGAGTATGCGATTGCGGATGAGGATGTTTTGTGAGGAAGAGGATGCGGATGAACAAGTGGAAGAGGAGGCGTTGAGAAAGAAGACGAGAGAGAAAAAGAATTAAATAAATAAAGGATGTAAGGAACGGTGTACCTACTGAAAACCGAAAAGTGTAGAAAAGTACCTATATAAGTAGTTCATAATAGTACGGGTCAATAATATTCCAGAAATTTCTCATACGATTCCTCATTATTTAGAAGAAAGCGGTAGCGGAAGAGAAATTTTCATTATATTTATATAAAGGGAGCGGTAGCAGAAGAGGAATTACAATTTGCAACTTCCGCATTAAGCAGAAGCGACATCCTCCTCAACCCTATAACAGATTAATGCATTCACACATTATTGATGTTGCAGCGCTAGCATACCGCACCCGCGAGTGCTATTACCGACAAATGAACGATTTGCAGTGATTCACTAATCACTAATGCAGCAGCAGTGCTTGGAAAAGGTATTTAAATGACATATCATTTAAACATTTAATAATATACAAGTGTCGGTATAAATATATAAACAATTACAATAACAGGTCGAAAATCATTCCTATAATACAAGAACTTACTGTAAATATTGAAATACGAGTACAGTCCAGTAAAAACAGTACCTGTAATTTTTGAATTTGAATTCCATTGTTAAATGTTTGAAACTATTTAAATATTCGTTTACACGTATGAATGTTGATCGAAGAGCTAAAACGGACAAATAAAACTGGATAGCATTCATAGCGAACAATTCCACGCATCGATCAAGTGCGACATTGTACTAAATCCCTATGTAAAGTTATTTTATATTCAGATCCAATCGAATGGATTCGGCCGCTCAATCGCCTGGATTTGAGGACCATCGTCTGAAATCGAGCAGAATTCAACGTTTAGTTGAAGATAATGTGGAGTTTACCAATAAAGAGGGAAGTAGGGAGAAAATAAATTTACTAAATTATTTTAATAGACTAAAGTTGTGTTTCAATTTTATACTCAGTTGTACGGCATGAATTAAAATTTCTGAATTGTGACTGTTAAATTCTTAGTGGTTCCATCGCTCCTGAAAGAAAAATAAAACCACAACTTAAATCCAATGAATTAATTTTATTGTTCTATTAAAATGAGTAGGTATTTACTAACAGTTGTGCAAATAATAGAAAATACTACTGGTGCATATGAAGGTAAAAGTGTAAATAAGTAAGTTAAGTATGTATATATACAGCTATACCTAAACTACGCTAGGCATCAGCTGAATGCGAAACTAGAGAAATCCTGACACGGAAATTAAAGGATTTCGTCGCGAACGCTGCTCATTGTTGGCGGAAATGAAAATTTCATCGCAGCTGCGCCGCTAAGCGCTCAATAAGTCGCAACTATTGATTAATGAACGTCAAAATCTTCACGTTATTTGATATTCTGAGTGCGGAAAGCTAAGCACCTTAAATTTAAGTGGATGTAATTTTTTACGGGCACAAACGAGCTCGTCTGCTTCAGCATTCGCGTTGTAGCGCGGCTCCTACATTATCCACCCCATTTATTACGGCAATACGAAATTAATGATACGAGCTATTAAGGGTGCTACCACTCGCCCCCAACATGGCCACTTTATCCTCTTTTATACTGCACAATCGAGCGTTATTAATTACACATAATTGCAATGACACAGCAAGCTCTACATTAACCAACGAAATAATTTTAAAATAAAATAAATTTTAGTTTGACACATACTATTACTACTAGAACCTTAAATGAGAGTAAAAGAGAGCTTCTCACACCATGCAAGAGATTAATAATAAGATGTTTTCGTGTCAGATATATATATAAAATATAAATAAATAAGGTTATATTCTGATTTTTGAACTAAGCGTTTTGGATAGGATAGGAGCTGTGGTTGCATTAGAATAAAATATTGTATAGATTTCAAACATAAATACATGCATGTTGGTACACAATCTTAATTTGTTAGACAATTACCTTTTTACTTACCTTTTCGCCGCTATCGGAAGGTAAGTAGAAAGTGAGGACAGTGAGGAAGGAGATGCCCATGCAGGGGATGATGATGTTGACGGTGTAGAAGAGTGTTTTCCTCCGCATCGTGATGTTGAACGTGATGTCCAGGTACGGCTCATCGCAACAAGTGTAAAACTTCTCGTTCCTGAACAAGGGAGCAAACTAATTAGTTATCGTGTAGGTGTAGGTAGTGTGAGAGATAGCTAGGTAGACAGATTAGTCAATATGACTCTATTGTTAGCATTAACAAGCTGCTGCCTCTATATCGGCTTAAGGTTACTATCACTAATAATCACATTTGCGAAGCACTGAAAAGTTAATTTTCTTTAAATCTAAGTGTAACTGACAGCCGATAGATAACTGATGGAAATCTCACTCTATTCAACATTCGCTGACGACGCTTGACTTTTCCTTACATTGCGAGCACTCGCATGTAATGAGCATATGAGCATGCGAACGCATATACGTGTGGACGCCAAGTGCTCGTTTACACGCAAATGCTCGCAGTGAGGACGCACCTTAACAGAAATAAAAGCAGTGCAGTCGACGGGACCAAAACAAGCAAATTAGTACACAATCAGACATTAATCGGCCGCGACGACGGCCGCGTGATAAATTGAAATTAAAAAGTTCGCACAAATTGCGGCCGTCATAAAAATTTAACGTAGGCTCGCGAGGCTCGCGTAATTTTGCTGAGTGCGTTCTGAAAGCGTAGTCAGCGTGTTATGCCCGATTGTAATGGCGAAATGCGAATGATGACCTTATTTATGTGTTGTTGTGTAGAGGATACCATTTCAAGTACAATATTTATCTACTTTATTGCTACGTTTCCATTTAGATTGCTTGGAAAAACAATGTTGTGTCCCTGTGCGTACAACTTCGAAATTTGTTTTCAAAGTAACAAAAATCTACCTTCCCCGTAATTTTAGAAAGCTGTTCCGTGTCATTTCCACTTTGACATCCGCAATGAACAAAAGTCCGCCGACTCTTCCCGCACCAAGTTACTTAGGCTTGTCGTAATAATGCCATAATTTTCACAGACCCTTTAATGGACGTTTGAAAAATAATCTGCAACCTTACCCCAAATTCAACTCAACGCAATTTAAACTTTATTCTCAGAGTACTAAGACCCAAATGAAGCCGTTGTAATGATAATCGCATAAACGACATTGCTGGAGGCCCTTCAAAGTGGATTTTCGTGTGTCACTTTCAACTAACGTCGTAAGCCCATTACAATACGCTTTTTCTATAGGAGACACAGTTATGTCCCTTTTTACTTTGTTTGAAACTCATCTGATCCTTTGCAAGATATAAAACATCGCCGAAAAGTTAGATCTTATCTAAAAATTTTATGGTTCCATAAAATATTGGTGATATTTGAAACACGAGAAACGTCTTAGCTCATATAATATTAGACAGCGCCAAGTGTCACGTTCCCATCATATCCCGAAGGCATAAAACTCTATAGGCGTTTGGTTGACACGGCGGCGGTGTATCAAAGAGATGGTGGGTGCCAAAATTGAAGGTTTGAAGGTTCTCGTTAAAGGGTTGACGCGATAAGGGAGGGGAATAGGACCCTCCGTGCAAGCCTTAGCCGAGCGAAGCAAAGCGGATACACGTCGTAAAAGTGATGTCGACGTAAGTGATGTTGGCTTAATAACGACACTCACGAGTTCGAGAGCGACGGATAACGGCCTTCTAGTAAATGAAGAGGACAGAGGACGAGAGAACACATTCGCGCTTAAATTACTTTTTGTTTACCTGGGCCGGGAACTTGTCTTAACTACTTTCGGTTACTACCCATTGACTCAAGTTCTTGGCACGTTTTCTACGTAAGTTATTTGGCTGGAGTTTCGAATAGACAGAGTTATTTTAGCATTGAACTAAATTACGAATGTCTCTCTGTAGCCAGCTGCATTATAAATCAGCACCTAAGAACAGAGCAAAACTTGAACAAGAAACTGCACAGTGCACACCTAGGTATCGAATTAAAACTCTGCGTAATTTATTTGCGAGACAAAGCCAAGTTCGCTGAAAGTGGAAGTTGGTAGAGCGTGTTGTAAGTCTATTGGTTGATGCAGGCCACAACGACGTTAAAGTTGCGCGGCCGGCGCCGCCGTCGCCCGGTCGTAGCTCGCAGATAACTAGGTCAAGGCATACATTTGGGGAAATCCCGCAACTTCGTAACTGATATATAGCAGTAAAACCTCGCCTCCAAGATTGTCAACAATAAGCGCTAGAGCACTTAATTAAGTGCAAACATAAACAGTAATTACGTAGAACTTCGCTCGAAGCGTTTAGGCGAAAAGCGTCGTTTCAAAGTTTTCCCGAGTAGCGTGGTTTCATTACGGTGAGGTAAGGTGGGTCCTTCTGTGAAAAATGTCCGCCCACTAATAACGACCCATTTCTGTTTATTTTCCGAGCGCGTCGCCGCTCTCAGAGTAAGTGAAACTAAATTACGAAGGTTTTTCTCCATAGCCAATGTTTGTTCTGAAATATGTTCTGAGTAGCTTATCCAATTTATGAAATAAAATATTGGACTCCATAGACATTTCAACCTTTATTTTTCATTTCAGCACAAAAAGGGCAATTAGTTTTCACTAATCGCCTTTTTTAATTTTTTCTTTTCAGAACCCTTTTTTTATAAAAATCGTTTTAGGTTAATGTTTCTCATTCAAAAAGTCCCTTCAAAGAGCCTGTAATTATTGTGCTTTTTGAGTGCAAATATCTCGGCTTCTTTGTGAAAAGTCAACGTTTAATTACTTACCATCATTGGGTAAGAATAAAGCCAGGTACATTTTACTCTGGGTATTGTTTTATATCAACAATGTGTCTTTACCCTTTTTATCTGGGTTGTCCGCAGTAGGTACTGAGTCACGGTAGAGACAATATTTGAAATGATAAAATGTTGAAATTAAAATGAAACGGTTGGTGTTTGGTTACAGATGTTTTAAGTGTTATTTCAAACATAGCCATAATAAAAATCGACTACAACGTTCGCATTGATTGCCATTTTCAAACAACTCTACTACATAGTTCGATTATGGATAATAGTCCTAGTTGCAGTTTTAGGCTCGTATTTATAAAGCGATCTCAAGATTGAGAGCGATATTGAGTGCGGATTTGACAGGTCATTTTGTACTGGAATGACATTTCTGATACGAACTCAAACTCGCTGTCACTCTTGAGAGCTGATTATAAATACGGGCCTTAGATAATTATGATCATTAATTTTATGATTTCCTCGATGAAAAAATAAATTTGACGTCCCATATAAATGATTCGACCAGTTGTCACTTTTATTCGAGATGTCCAATATTTCTTTCATAGAGAAAAAGTTATTAAGAAAAGTTGAGACTTCGTGAGTAGAATTTGCACTTAATGAAAAGGATTGTTGTAAAATATCTTAAAATAGAAACAGCAGGAAAAAGGTCTCACCTGACCGCAGGCACTTCGAGTATGTCCCACTCGACGGACATGTAGAACTCCGAGAGGTCGACGCCCACCGACACCACATTGCTCCCTGCCTGCTCATCCATGTGCCGGAGGTCCACCTGTGCACACACAAACACTCACACACACGCACAATACTCCTGGTACTTCAACGATAACTACTCCAAATTCTGAGGGAATTCTGAGGCTCGAATAGTATCAAAATACCACATAAATCCATAATGAAAAATCTTAAGACACTTCCAAATTTTGATCCAATTTATAATCTTGGTTTGTACTGTTCAAACTTTTCCATTGATTAAAGTAAGTAAGTCGGTAAGTACTTTGAGCAAGAAAGTTAATAAATTATTCATTACCTTAAATATAAACGATGACAACACAGAGATTCAAAAGACATTCTAAAAGGAAATACAATAACTTATTCAGAAATAACATTTATTTAGCATTAGTTCATTATTTTTATCATCTTTATTTATTTAAATGGCTCGAGTAGATGCATTTAGATTTAGTGAAGAAAAGAGCAAAAGGTATAGTAGGTTATAGAAGAGAGGAAACGTAATACCTCAAACGATGTTTATCTGTTTGTTACACATCCAATAATCTGTTCCAGGACACAATCTGTTGCAACATAACATTTTGCTCTTTTCTGACTGCATTCGTTTATTTTATTATACTTATCTATTTAGAACACACTTTCTATTATCAAAATGTTTTTACGATACATGCACCCTGTCACACAATGTGAAAAATTCACTAGCGTATACCAAATTTCGGTGTTCCTTTTCCAATGAAGACGGATCGTATGCAGCTAAGTATTGGAAATAATTCTGCGTTTCCAATAAAAAGAATTTTAAGAAGATTTTTGAAGAATATACCACTAAACCATACCACAGAGTGTGCCAAGTAGGATGTACCTGTTCAACAATTTAAGATTAAAACGATGATTAAAACACTTCAACGAAATGCCGTTCATGATGTTTTTATCTTCAAACGAGGACAAATTACAACAATATTTCCAAAATATCGAAACATGCGAAGAAGTAACAACGCGTAACACTGAAAACACCGAGATAAAGACGACGATTCGCAGTCTTTTCACTTAAGTCAGGATGGACCTTCGTTTCCGGAATTTTTGCAGCCCGAACAATTTGTCCATAGAAGTGCTTTCTCAGATCGTCGTATTTTTTGTTGAGAAGAACTTATATGTTCAAATAAGTCGGGCAGATTGTGATAAATTCGGAAAAGTCGGTCAGGAACGCCGGCTCCGCCGCGGCGTGTGTGTTCACGCGGCTGACCTGCGCCCGCCCCCGCGCCAGCAGCGCCCGCGCCCGGCTGGCGCTGGCAGCGGGAGCGAGCTCGTCCAGTGTATAGCATGCAAGGAACACTCCGCCCACCGAAGCGAAAACATTTTCGCTTAGATGGACGAATCTATTCATACTACACCTAACATCTATGTAGCTTACATTTGTGCACTATGGAATTCGTGTCTGAGTTTTGATTTGGGTGTTGTCTTGAATGAATTTCAACATGCAATGAAATAACCAGCGACACCGAATTCTTAGAGCCAACTAGGAGTCGCTAATAGGGAAAGGTATAAAATATGCAACGATGATAGTTCATTACTTGAAAGTGTAAGAGCAACATGTTTCTCTTGAGTTTTAAGACACATCGTGCTGTGCTTAGTCTGTTCGCGTGTAAGGTATCGTGTAGTAAGCTGTGTAGACAGAGCCAGGCGGGCGGCCGCCGTGATCGGGAATGCAAGAGGTTCGTCAAGCCGGAGTCATGCGGTGAGGAGTGTACATCGAACGTCGGGAGGCATGCAACAAGCTCAGTGTGCGTGTGTCTGTGTGTGTGGCGCGAGCGGAGCCAGCTAGAGGAGTGTGGGACCGGAGCCGAGACACCCCCCCGCGCCCAGCGCCGCGTGTACCGCATCCGCGCTCACATCGCGAACTAACACTAACTAAGTATCCAGTTATCAACCGGCTACTAACTACGTTACATGATGCAGTACGCCGTCGCTAGGCGCAGGGAGGCATCCCAGAGCAGGGCGTGTCGGATAAGGACGGGCCGAGTGATGTTTTTGCATCCCATATCACCTGGCAGTAAGAATTTTATACCTTTCCGTGTCGAGCGAGAAAGGCCGATAGATCTAAGTGGAACCGGCCGAGGATAATCTGGAGCATTCGTGGACACGCACGTCGAAATACTGCTACTCCACATACTTTAAACATCACCACCGAAAATAAACTTGCACATGTCAGATCTAAGAGCGAGCCGAGAACGGGGAGCGAGTGCGTGAGTCGCTCGCTCCGCGCTTCTAATCTAGCATCGCCGTACAGTCAATATGTAAAAGTGATCATACCACATGGACAGAAAAGTAAATTACACGACGAATTACGTTCGAGCCAACAAGCTATTGCATGGACATCGGCCGGGGCGGGGCCCTACGGCTACGGCCCACGCACGGCGCCAAGCAGCGTACAGCGGGGCGTCACCTTAAAGCCGTCATACGTCCAGCTGCCTAACTTAAGCACACAGGTTTGCACGTCGTAAGGAAAGAACTCGACGTCGATAGAGCAGGAGGATTTATAGACCGCCGGCGGCTTCCACGCCACAATGCCGCAGCTGTAGACCGTGGCCTTGGTCATCAGCGTCACCTCGTAGTTGCCGTCGGCGCTGCGGACAAACAGAGCGGTCAGCGGGCGCGGTGGCAGGCGAGCCTGAGCTATTACCTTGAATCCGTCGTACGTCCAGCTACCGAACTTAAGAACGCACGTTTGCTCGTCGAACGGAAAATATTCCACATCAATTTCGCAGGAAGACTTGTAAATGGCGGGCGGTTTCCATTCGACCAGCCCCTGGTGGTAGATAGTCGCCTTGGTCGCCAAAGTTACTTCGAAGTTGCCGTCGGCACTGCAATTTTAATGTACATTTACAAGCCGGCAAGCGGCACCTACCTACTTCCCGAAGCTAGACTAACTTTTCTAGTTCACGAGTGTTGGCTGTGTGTACAAAAATGTTTCCGTTTGTTCATATAAATTATTTGTCTTTAGTAACAATTTATGAGCACGATTACCTACGCAGCACAATGATGTATTGCTATTGATTTACTTGTGACGTTGTGTTTCGTGTAAATACACCAGGTGTGTACGTTGGTTCTATTGAATTACTTGTTTTAATATAATTGTTGTTACGCAGAACTTGATAATAAGTACAACTTGGTTGCGAAGTCAAATAAATAGTACCTACATTACAAATTGCTCGATATTTTGCGACAGAAAATAGTTGTATGTTCACGTGACAGTAATCAAATGCTTTTTTTTTTTCGAGTTACGATATTTTGTTTTGAAGAAAAATAAATACCAATTTTCATTGATGTAGTTTACACGGTGAAGTTTTTAAGGAGACACGTTTAAACTATATATTATTTAATCATGAATATTGTATGACATTTATTATTATGAACTTGACGCTACATCATATATGTATTATCTTTATCATATCGATTCTATAAAAACTTGGTCTCTCCGGATGATATTTTACTGAAAAAATGGTTTCATTCTAAATTTTTAAATAGCACGCGAAAATATGGTAATCTTATTAATTAAGTTATCTTAGAATCTGTTTGATTCTATCCTATCCTACTTATATTTTCTACAGCACTCACACCGACTTTTATTAGTGCATTCGGCCGCTGCTCTGATGATTCAACCTTATGCTACAGGATGTTCACAAGTTTATCAAGAAATTATTGATTTAAAAGTTAACGGAAGTAAACAAGAGCTCGCATAACTTTTTTTCCAGGTTCGATGGGAAAACAATACGCAGAACTGCAATAAATTCCGGTGTTTGTTTGATACTTTTGACAGGGGCTGGCGGCTGAGTGGCTCAGTGGCTCAGTGGCTGAGGGCTGCTGCTCCGACCACCGCGGCCGGGAAATGCACCTGTCACATCAGTTATTTATCTACGTAGGCGCTTACCGGCACCCGCTACGGGGCCGTTTTAAACCTTCTGAATTCGGGGTTATCACAACACAACAGTAAACACACATGCATTTCAGTAATGTAATTAATGTCTCTACTCTCCTTTTTATTATTATTAAATCAAACATGAAACAACAATGGCTAGGTATACGAAAAAAAAGGTTTTTAACGTGATGAATATTGGGGACACATGGGTTAATGAGAATGTGGGCTCACAAATCACGATGTAGGGCTGTCGTGATTCGGCGCGTCAGGGGTGACGGCAGTCGAAGACTTTCCGGTTGGAGCGGTGGCAAAAAGGTACGCATTAGCGAGGAGAGGCGAGCGGCGGCGGCACAGGTTGTAGGAGGGTCGGAAATGAGTAACGATTGCCATCCGGACCATTTATCAACGTCCGAGCCTTCGAGCGCGGCCCACACAACACCAATGAATGCCGCGCTATAATTTAGTTATAATGCTGCTCGTTACAATTACTTGTTTCACCTGAATAGCTTCTTCACTCCCAAACTATGTCAGCACAATTTTCAGCCAGGATTTTCAGTTAGTCCTTATCATGCAACAACTTATCCACAGCGTGAATTGTGCAGTTCAGCAGATCGTCCAAATCGGTTTTCACGTGGGCGAACAACTTGGTTATTCCGAATTTCATCCTGTCGAAAACAAGCGCTAAACTCTCCGAGTACGAGTTGTTGTATCTGGGCTCTGAATACACTACCACCTAAAATTGCAATCAAATTTTATATTAATATAAAATATTTACTTTTTGAATAAGCGATATTCAGCTATGTGAAAAAATTATCTCTTCACCATTTCAAGTATCAGGAGACACAATATAAAAATTAACACTCTCATGTTGATGATAATGAATTATGTGTTGCACTGATCACCTCTGAACAATAACTGTTCCGAACTACGTAATAAAAGAAAATATGTACACACATGGAAATATTTACCCGACATATGTTTACCTCTGAACATGACGTTACATTTGATGAAGAGAATCTTAATTACTGTGGATAAAGGCAAACCACTGCAAAGTTGTTATTGTCATGGTTGGAGGCAGCTGCCAGATTTCATCATACGCAGCCAGTGTCTCTAATGAAGAGACGAACGTCTTCACATGTTTACCGAGTCTCTTTAATTTTCTTCTGAGAGAATTAATCCAAATAACTGAATACGTCTGTATAACTCTTATTTCAGCTCATTCGCATTTCTTTCGTATAATTTTATGGATCTTTAAAAATAAACTACCAAATTACTTGCTGGTTAATTTAAGTGTGTAATAAACAGATTTATACTACACCTATTCGGAAAGTATATTAGTTCTTACTTAAAAATAGGAAAGAAAGTACGTAAATCCAAGCGAACGAATATGCGGGCGGCAAAAATATATGGGATTTACTTTCTCCCCTAGGGGAGAAAGTATTTTCTCCCCTCCTATTTTTTTTTTTAAATTCATAATTCAAAACTAGAAACAGGCGAATGCCAAAAAACAAAAAGTTTGTATGTCGAAGCCCACAAAATGATACTGGCCACTTACATTTTTTGGCAGTATGTGCTTTGCTTCATTTGTCTCTTTTATATTTTTAAGTAAAAAATATGGCAAAATCAACATGTCCGCGCGAATTCTTTTTCGTTCTTTGATTTATATGACTTATTTAATGTAAATTAAGTGTTTAGCGTTTTCGATGTAATGTGTAACTGTATTAATATGTGTTTTGTTTGTTTGTGTTCTGTTCGCATGGATGATGACACTTCAAATGTTCTTAAGTTATCTTCTCATGTAAGTGATATCATTTTTTATCTTACAAGGATTTTTGATTATATTTTCCTCATAGGTGTAGTATAAAGCACTATGTATAACTCGGAAGAAAATGCGATTCCCAAATGATGATCTGGAATCGATGAGATGAAAATGGAATCGGTCATGTTCTCTCCTCGTTAAACAATGTACTATTATTGCTTCTCCCGTTCGTGGAGTCGTGTTTTACGAATTCATTTTATATGCGTTCAAGTCAAACATGCCCAGGTACAAGCTCAAATGGAATTGCTTTATTTTGCCGACGTTTGAGTTTCGAACGTGCCCATTTATTTTCGTCAGAGCTCGTACTACACTTCAGGTTAAATTTTTAAAGATATCCTTGCACGATATCTTGCTACAGAGAAAGCAGGATAAACATACATACATACATACAATCACGCCATTATCCCTAATGGGGTAGGCGGAGCAAGAACGACCTAAACAAAGATCATTCCGCCACGTCTGACAAGTTTTGAGGGTTATTACAGATGATGATATTGCTATAGTGATATGGGTTGTCAGCCCATCGCCTAAATTGCAATACACTGAAACCCTCGAATCCCTTAGCTGGTTTTACAGCATGCCCGGGAGGAGATGCAGCTGGCACATTCTATGTTTTTCTATCACTCCCAGTCCAGCATGGATAAACGATACATCAAATTCCTAATTTGAGTCGTGATTTCAACAACCGTTATTGATTTTCCCACGCGATGGAAACACATCCTCATCAGTGTCAACCTTTGTCTCGACAAGAATGTTCCCGTTTCCTAATCTCATTACTCGCTGGCACCAATCTAATCATGGTTTACGGGTTATGTTTATGAGATTGTATTCAGCTTTGATGTTTCATATAGCGCTAACGGAGCATTTGGGAAAAATGTGTGTAGTGTACAATAGTGGTCCAATTTTCTGCACACTTGAAATAGCAATAATGTTTTTTTATTGTTAGAGCGTGTATTCAGCGAGATGAGGCGTTTCCCCTTGCGCGCCATGTAGTAGTTGTGAAGCGCGAAATAACTCTTGAGCGCGGCGCTTTGAGCCCTGCCCCCGCCCCCGCCCCGCCGCCCGCTTCCGCCTCGCTTATGAAACTGAAATCCATTACGAACCTATTTTCATCTCGGCCTCCCGTCTGCTTTCATTTTCTCCCAAGGAACTTTTGATTTTGATTGTCACGTCGTTTTACGGAGATAAGGATTGTTTAATTCAATAAGTAGGACATAGATGGAAATCCGTCTTATTTAAATTTTATATGAATTGTGTCAGAAATTATTTCGATAAAATTAAAAGGGAATAAATTTTTCCTTAGGTTGTGATTTCGAAATTTTGATATAAATATTGTGTGCACGTTTTTGTAAAGTACTTGAATTTACTTAAAGGATTCAAACGAAATGGTGTAAAAAAACAGTGTTAGTAGGTAAGTTAGTAACACAAACTCTACATAAAAATATCAATTTCATTATTAGTATTAACGATAATATTAAGCAGCGCTAGAAGCGACGACGCGAAGTTCCTGGAGATAAGTAGCTCTCCACTGCCTTTGTGAAAGTTCTCCTTTAAAATCTTGAATTAATGTATATTTCTTACAGCGAAGAGTTTACCGAAGCCTAAAGCTCGTAAACTGATACCGTCTGTCTTTCTCTAATCAAAGTTTCGCGATAAAAAGAATGTAAAATATCACAGAAGAATTCGTTTTGTACCTTAATTAAATTCCGACTTTTGTTTATATTGTTTGCGTTTATAAAACTTTTTCTCTTGTATTCCTGGTCATACTTTTATCTAGAACTCTTGTTCGTTAACTTTGTAGAATGGTTGGTAAATGGCGTACTAGCGTAGCTAAATTAAGCTGTGACTAGAATCAACAGCGCTGATGTCAATAGCACTGATGAGCTATTACTGCGATTGCAACGGTGCCGCTAATAATTAACCGGATATCGAACGCTTTGGGTAAACCAAATGAGGCTGTACTGGACGCGTCGCCGCTTATAAGCTTTCAGCTTTAATAACGTTACTGGACCACGATCACGATACTAGGCCACTTGTGTTGTAACTCAATCATTCATGAAATTCGAAGCTATTGTTTCCAACTTTAATATGTTGAGCAAATTCGTATTCATTCACCGCAACAAAAGAGTACCCGTCGAGCAAGATCATCATAATTTATTTTAGGACTATCTCCTCTCGAGGCGAGCAATTAATTTGGGAACGTTTCAAGTAGCCACTGGAGTTCGTGATCGTGATCTATGGAAACATCGGTGAGTACACAGAATAACGACATCAATGTATAAAGAGTGGGTCTCACTTGTTGTACAGCACAATGTCCGGCCGCCAGATGTGGTCTGATGGCACGTGCAGCATGTGCACCCCGCCGTACTCCTTCGGCTCCCACCGCAACTTGTAGTCATACCAAGACTGTTCCACCCATAGGTTTGTTGTCATTATTTGGTTCTTCAAGTTCTGCAACAAAAATAAACGTTTCTCAGCATACTACTTGCAAGCTCTCCATTCCCGCGCGGTAACGATAATATACTAGACAGGTTAATGGTAAGTGGCGCTTCACCTACTATCATCTGACACCTCCGGAGACTCAAGCAGGGAGAGTGGGAAATAAACATTTGTCTATATCCTCTCCGTCCGAGAAAGTAGTAAAACTCCTTATATATTTCTACATTTATTCTACTGTGCTAAACATTATGTAGATTTTTGATAAGAATTATAAAGCTACTGCATGTATATTTTAAAAGCACAGGCAAAGAGAAAAGGATTTCATATTTTTATTTTTCACCGCAGTTTTATCCCCAGATAACTTTTATCAGTCTGGAAAAAAAAGCTTTGAAAGTGGATGAAAACGTATTATTTTAACGGTTTTCATTTTCATATTTAGTGACTAGTGACTAGTGATAACAATGATTTTTTTTGTTTCATACATACATACATATAATCACGCATTTTCCCTAATGGGGTATCTTTGTTTCAATAATTTTAATTTTGGGAAAAAAGCTCTAATAAAAGATAATGATTAATGTACCTATCTATTGAAAGCTATAGTATAGTAAGTAGGTACCTATATTGTTTCGAAAACATTACAACATTATTATTATTACCCTTAGTACCTATCTAAGTAAAGTTTGCACACATAAGTACTATAAAATACTGAATAATTATATAATTAATTTTCAACATGAAATCTAAAGCAGGACAGATGGACGTCCCGGCAATATTTTAATAGACCAACAGCTAAGAAAAATATAAGCATTCATCTTCTCTGCGTCTCATTAGTATGATGAAGCACGAGAGATAAATCATCTGAACTAAGCAAGAGCCTTTACAAGAATACATTATTTTCATCGCAAACAACAAATCTGAGGGCAAGTCCCTACTGTAATGAAATATCCCGTTTAAAAATTATTGAAGATCTTTTTTTACAAAGAATGATTAAATTTATTCTTTGTTATTTATAACCCTACCTGTTCACGATGACAGCACATATAAAATTTCATTTTCTGATGCAACTTGTAAGCACACTTTTTAAAGAAAGAAATCTAGGAAAACGAAAACTTTGCGCACGGAACTAAATTTTTTAAACGACAAAAGACTGTCACAGAGAAAAACTTTCAGGAAGTTTCATGCACCGTGGAGGTTTCAAATCTCTGGCTTCTCGAAGTTTTTATTACTCTTAACTAATAAAAAGCGGATTCGTGTTCTTGGGCTAAAAACTGTGTGGCTACGAATTATTTTAACAAGTATTATATTTCTCTTAGTTGAAAGTTGGTATCGCGAGAACAAATCATTACTCAAAACTAAATTGAGCATGAAAAATGACATTGTGGCATCGCACCGCTGCCAGTCCACGTCGGCGAAGACAAATGTAAGCAAGGTAGAATCCATCACATTACGGACGGCCTTCTGAGCCAGCACCGGGGTCTCTCGCGCCCTCTTAACCGTGCGCAAAGTTTGTCCAAGTTTCGTCGTACCTACGTACAAATACTGTTTTATCATGATCCAAGTTGTTTTAAAGGAAGTTGAATCTATCTTCTGCAGAATAAATTTTGAGAAATTTAACGGCGATAAATGTTTACCTCCATGTAGAGTTATTTTAATAGGTATTAGGTACCTAAATAAATATCTAAGTTTTCACAAAGAAAAAGTTTACGGCGACGTACCTACTTGTAAATTTTCTTCTTCACTTTCACGAGAACAAATTCGAGAGCTTCAAATTGTTCCCAAAATGAGTTCGTGCCACCTGACATCGTCAGAAATTTGTTGGAGCCAAACTTGGAAGTTATAATAACGTTCCATTTGCATCGGCTGGCTGCTGGCTGCTGCAGGGAAGGAAGTTGCTCTGGACAATTTATGCCGATCAATTTTGTCTCATCTCTTTGACGTATGTGTCTATATAAACCTCTGTACCCCAATGTAGCTCATATGGTTGTAGTCACGACGACGGGGAGAAATAGCGTGCATGTCGCAATATAACTGCCTTCCTGCTATTATCGAGTTATGGGCGCCTCCGAGCCTCGTTTTGTCAGACATTAATAACATTTATGTAGCGAATCAGATTATGACAACATCTTTCAATGGATGCCAATGATAATAATGTTATAATAAAGTAAATTGCATGGGGATATTTTATCATCCCCGTTTAAATATCCTGTTTTATACGACAGGTATTTTTGGCATACTCGCGCTCTTTTAATCAAATTTAGGTAAAATATTGTGGAACCGCCTCAGTGAGACATTTTAATAAAATTCATAAGTGCAATTTGAATAAAAATGAAACGAGTCTTGGTACATGGTAATTTGCGGTGCGAGACTGGTCGTGTAAATTACATACTATGGCTCGTATTTATAAAGCGATCTCAAGAATGAGAGCAATATTAAGTATGGATTTGACAGATCGTTTTGTACTGAAATGACATTTCTGATACAGACTCAAACTCGCTGTCACTCTTGAGAGCTGATTATAAATACGGGCCTAAAGTGTCCGTCCTTTACTTTTTACACCGCATTTTATTACCCTGAGTTACTGCCTGAGTATTAGTGGGCGTCGTTCGTCTCTCGCTTCGCTTCGACAGCGGGCGAGGGTACCATCACATCATCCACGTATAGACACACTTCACGTAATTTAGATAGATAATGGAGATTTGTCTGTATAACCATTCAGATGCTCAATATTAATGGGCGCTCTTACAACAATCGTTTCATGTCCAGTCAAGTCGTTTCATAAGATAGTCTTTGTATAATCTATCAGTTGCACAGACTTTTCCGGATTATAAATAGTAGAGTCTTTCATGATATATTTGTAAAACTCGGATAAATAAACTGTTTCAAATTATGTGAGATTAAGCACACGATCAATCCAGGTAGGTACTTAGGTACTTTCAAAACTTTTTTTTTAAATAGTTATCAAAACGTTTTTTAAAAGCTTGCTAACATTCACTGTGAAATCTTTTTTTTATTTTTTGCAGAGTCAATCAATTTTGTGCCAAATATGATAGAGCTGAAAAATCATCACACAGATGTCCTTGACAGTATCGTACCGGAATTTCCGTTGAACATAATTACTCGCTGTAAATAAATACGAAGCATTCAAAAGTTACTCCATCAGTTCCACAGGGTTAAAACGGCCCCTGCTAAGTGCGTTAATAGTTGTTTAAAGGTCTCTGGGTGCTCATTTATCTAGTTACACGAAATATAGTAGATACAGCATCTAAGCGAAACTAATTCTGTATTCTAAATTATGATTACGTGAGATCCCACTGCAAGAAGTTTGTTTATGTACTGTAAGTGTAGTGAATATTAAACAAGATGCAGATCCAAGATTTTTTTAAATTCTTTATTGATAAGATAAGGCTATAGTTCTAGTTATTTATTTGATTATTTTTTACTGAAGCTTTCTTTTACTGTGATGAAGGAAATCAATGTGCTCATGAAAATATTATACAGGGTGTAAAAAAAAGTACTGCGTTCCTTTAAACCACATGTTCTACTGATGATAACAAACAACATTCCCAAAGCAAAAAAATGTTACCGCGAAAAAAAATCTTGGATTTTTCATTCAAAAATGCTCTCCGGGATCCCCAGTTTTGTATGTACAAGGCAACTTTTAAACAACTATCTGTTTATAAACGCAATTATGTTTTGGTATACTGCTTCCCAAAAAGCTGTTCCGTAAATATTGGCATAGATTTAATAAAACGTAGCAATACATCAATGGGCTAAAGTCGGCCTTATCAAGGCTTATCCGCTAACTCCCCTGAGCGCACGGTTTGCTGTTCTTACCTTACATTTATTATCAAAGTTATCATACAACTTTTGGGAAAACCTTGGTTTTTATATTGATGATACTTTTATTAAAACTGGCGACTTATATGTTTACGTTTATTTTCATTATCATAAAAAAATATTGTATTGTAATAAAATTATTTTTCAAAAATGTTAAAATCAACTTGAGTCAATGTGTCTCTTTACTGAATAGGTTACTAAAAATAATATTCATAAAAGATAATTAAAATTAATAATTATGTCAAATGGTTATGTGATTCGGAAATGAAAACGTTTTGATAACTATTTAAAAAAAAAGTTTTGAAAGTACCTAAGTACCTACCTGGATTGATCGTGTGCTTAATCTCACATAATTTGAAACAGTTTATTTATCCGAGTTTTACAAATATATCATGAAAGACTCTACTATTTATAATCCGGAAAAGTCTGTGCAACTGATAGATTATACAAAGACTATCTTATGAAACGACTTGACTGGACATGAAACGATTGTTGTAAGAGCGCCCATTAATATTGAGCATCTGAATGGTTATACAGACAAATCTCCATTATCTATCTAAATTACGTGAAGTGTGTCTATACGTGGATGATGTGATGGTACCCTCGCCCGCTGTCGAAGCGAAGCGAGAGACGAACGACGCCCACTAATACTCAGGCAGTAACTCAGGGTAATAAAATGCGGTGTAAAAAGTAAAGGACGGACACTTTAGGCCCGTATTTATAATCAGCTCTCAAGAGTGACAGCGAGTTTGAGTCTGTATCAGAAATGTCATTTCAGTACAAACGATCTGTCAAATCCATACTTAATATTGCTCTCATTCTTGAGATCGCTTTATAAATACGAGCCATAGTATGTAATTTACACGACCAGTCTCGCACCGCAAATTACCATGTACCAAGACTCGTTTCATTTTTATTCAAATTGCACTTATGAATTTTATTAAAATGTCTCACTGAGGCGGTTCCACAATATTTTACCTAAATTTGATTAAAAGAGCGCAAAGTTTGTCCAAGTTTCGTCGTACCTACGTACAAATACTGTTTTATCATTGGCATCCATTGAAAGATGTTGTCATAATCTGATTCGCTACATAAATGTTATTAATGTCTGACAAAACGAGGCTCGGAGGCGCCCATAACTCGATAATAGCAGGAAGGCAGTTATATTGCGACATGCACGCTATTTCTCCCCGTCGTCGTGACTACAACCATATGAGCTACATTGGGGTACAGAGGTTTATATAGACACATACGTCAAAGAGATGAGACAAAATTGATCGGCATAAATTGTCCAGAGCAACTTCCTTCCCTGCAGCAGCCAGCAGCCAGCCGATGCAAATGGAACGTTATTATAACTTCCAAGTTTGGCTCCAACAAATTTCTGACGATGTCAGGTGGCACGAACTCATTTTGGGAACAATTTGAAGCTCTCGAATTTGTTCTCGTGAAAGTGAAGAAGAAAATTTACAAGTAGGTACGTCGCCGTAAACTTTTTCTTTGTGAAAACTTAGATATTTATTTAGGTACCTAATACCTATTAAAATAACTCTACATGGAGGTAAACATTTATCGCCGTTAAATTTCTCAAAATTTATTCTGCAGAAGATAGATTCAACTTCCTTTAAAACAACTTGGATCATGATAAAACAGTATTTGTACGTAGGTACGACGAAACTTGGACAAACTTTGCGCTCTTTTAATCAAATTTAGGTAAAATATTGTGGAACCGCCTCAGTGAGACATTTTAATAAAATTCATAAGTGCAATTTGAATAAAAATGAAACGAGTCTTGGTACATGGTAATTTGCGGTGCGAGACTGGTCGTGTAAATTACATACTATGGCTCGTATTTATAAAGCGATCTCAAGAATGAGAGCAATATTAAGTATGGATTTGACAGATCGTTTTGTACTGAAATGACATTTCTGATACAGACTCAAACTCGCTGTCACTCTTGAGAGCTGATTATAAATACGGGCCTAAAGTGTCCGTCCTTTACTTTTTACACCGCATTTTATTACCCTGAGTTACTGCCTGAGTATTAGTGGGCGTCGTTCGTCTCTCGCTTCGCTTCGACAGCGGGCGAGGGTACCATCACATCATCCACGTATAGACACACTTCACGTAATTTAGATAGATAATGGAGATTTGTCTGTATAACCATTCAGATGCTCAATATTAATGGGCGCTCTTACAACAATCGTTTCATGTCCAGTCAAGTCGTTTCATAAGATAGTCTTTGTATAATCTATCAGTTGCACAGACTTTTCCGGATTATAAATAGTAGAGTCTTTCATGATATATTTGTAAAACTCGGATAAATAAACTGTTTCAAATTATGTGAGATTAAGCACACGATCAATCCAGGTAGGTACTTAGGTACTTTCAAAACTTTTTTTTAAATAGTTATCAAAACGTTTTCATTTCCGAATCACATAACCATTTGACATAATTATTAATTTTAATTATCTTTTATGAATATTATTTTTAGTAACCTATTCAGTAAAGAGACACATTGACTCAAGTTGATTTTAACATTTTTGAAAAATAATTTTATTACAATACAATATTTTTTTATGATAATGAAAATAAACGTAAACATATAAGTCGCCAGTTTTAATAAAAGTATCATCAATATAAAAACCAAGGTTTTCCCAAAAGTTGTATGATAACTTTGATAATAAATGTAAGGTAAGAACAGCAAACCGTGCGCTCAGGGGAGTTAGCGGATAAGCCTTGATAAGGCCGACTTTAGCCCATTGATGTATTGCTACGTTTTATTAAATCTATGCCAATATTTACGGAACAGCTTTTTGGGAAGCAGTATACCAAAACATAATTGCGTTTATAAACAGATAGTTGTTTAAAAGTTGCCTTGTACATACAAAACTGGGGATCCCGGAGAGCATTTTTGAATGAAAAATCCAAGATTTTTTTTCGCGGTAACATTTTTTTGCTTTGGGAATGTTGTTTGTTATCATCAGTAGAACATGTGGTTTAAAGGAACGCAGTACTTTTTTTTACACCCTGTATAATATTTTCATGAGCACATTGATTTCCTTCATCACAGTAAAAGAAAGCTTCAGTAAAAAATAATCAAATAAATAACTAGAACTATAGCCTTATCTTATCAATAAAGAATTTAAAAAAATCTTGGATCTGCATCTTGTTTAATATTCACTACACTTACAGTACATAAACAAACTTCTTGCAGTGGGATCTCACGTAATCATAATTTAGAATACAGAATTAGTTTCGCTTAGATGCTGTATCTACTATATTTCGTGTAACTAGATAAATGAGCACCCAGAGACCTTTAAACAACTATTAACGCACTTAGCAGGGGCCGTTTTAACCCTGTGGAACTGATGGAGTAACTTTTGAATGCTTCGTAATTTATTTACAGCGAGTAATTATGTTCAACGGAAATTCCGGTACGATACTGTCAAGGACATCTGTGTGATGATTTTTCAGCTCTATCATATTTGGCACAAAATTGATTGACTCTGCAAAAAATAAAAAAAAGATTTCACAGTGAATGTTAGCAAGCTTTTAAAAAACGTTTGATAACTATTTAAAAAAAAAGTTTTGAAAGTACCTAAGTACCTACCTGGATTGATCGTGTGCTTAATCTCACATAATTTGAAACAGTTTATTTATCCGAGTTTTACAAATATATCATGAAAGACTCTACTATTTATAATCCGGAAAAGTCTGTGCAACTGATAGATTATACAAAGACTATCTTATGAAACGACTTGACTGGACATGAAACGATTGTTGTAAGAGCGCCCATTAATATTGAGCATCTGAATGGTTATACAGACAAATCTCCATTATCTATCTAAATTACGTGAAGTGTGTCTATACGTGGATGATGTGATGGTACCCTCGCCCGCTGTCGAAGCGAAGCGAGAGACGAACGACGCCCACTAATACTCAGGCAGTAACTCAGGGTAATAAAATGCGGTGTAAAAAGTAAAGGACGGACACTTTAGGCCCGTATTTATAATCAGCTCTCAAGAGTGACAGCGAGTTTGAGTCTGTATCAGAAATGTCATTTCAGTACAAAACGATCTGTCAAATCCATACTTAATATTGCTCTCATTCTTGAGATCGCTTTATAAATACGAGCCATAGTATGTA
The DNA here is from genome assembly GCA_029255725.1 of Scrobipalpa atriplicella. NCBI lineage: Eukaryota > Metazoa > Arthropoda > Insecta > Lepidoptera > Gelechiidae > Scrobipalpa > Scrobipalpa atriplicella. The sequence goes on from JARACY010002686.1 coordinate 39,275, forward strand.
ATTTACACGACCAGTCTCGCACCGCAAATTACCATGTACCAAGACTCGTTTCATTTTTATTCAAATTGCACTTATGAATTTTATTAAAATGTCTCACTGAGGCGGTTCCACAATATTTTACCTAAATTTGATTAAAAGAGCGCGAGTATGCCAAAAATACCTGTCGTATAAAACAGGATATTTAAACGGGGATGATAAAATATCCCCATGCAATTTACTTTATTATAACATTATTATCATTGGCATCCATTGAAAGATGTTGTCATAATCTGATTCGCTACATAAATGTTATTAATGTCTGACAAAACGAGGCTCGGAGGCGCCCATAACTCGATAATAGCAGGAAGGCAGTTATATTGCGACATGCACGCTATTTCTCCCCGTCGTCGTGACTACAACCATATGAGCTACATTGGGGTACAGAGGTTTATATAGACACATACGTCAAAGAGATGAGACAAAATTGATCGGCATAAATTGTCCAGAGCAACTTCCTTCCCTGCAGCAGCCAGCAGCCAGCCGATGCAAATGGAACGTTATTATAACTTCCAAGTTTGGCTCCAACAAATTTCTGACGATGTCAGGTGGCACGAACTCATTTTGGGAACAATTTGAAGCTCTCGAATTTGTTCTCGTGAAAGTGAAGAAGAAAATTTACAAGTAGGTACGTCGCCGTAAACTTTTTCTTTGTGAAAACTTAGATATTTATTTAGGTACCTAATACCTATTAAAATAACTCTACATGGAGGTAAACATTTATCGCCGTTAAATTTCTCAAAATTTATTCTGCAGAAGATAGATTCAACTTCCTTTAAAACAACTTGGATCATGATAAAACAGTATTTGTACGTAGGTACGACGAAACTTGGACAAACTTTGCGCACGGTTAAGAGGGCGCGAGAGACCCCGGTGCTGGCTCAGAAGGCCG